>BSBK01004176.1:0-116318 GCA_027943335.1 Chamaecyparis obtusa
ATATATATATTGTTGTACTATATCAAAGTTCATGATTCAAAACAACAAACTAATGAGGTATCAATTCCCAACTTTATCATGTCCTCGAACTACTATCAACAATGATAACATCAATAACATGACCAAGCAAAAAAAAGGGTTATGTCATCAACCAATTTATCTTTATACATCATAAACAAAATAAAGTGAACCAAAAAAAGCAGTAAGGACCAACTTATGGTCATCAAGATCCCCATGACTCGATAATATTATTACTACATTCAACCCATCACACTCGAAAACACCAATTGGAGGTTCAACTGAAGGAGGGATGTTAACAACAGCCTCCTAGCTCTGAGCATCTAGTTTTTTTTTGTATCATTGATCTTTGCATTCTCCTTTTCTATTTCCTATATAAACTAGTTTAGAAGGTCAAGTTATTTTTGATCGAGCATCTCCCTGTAGGTGTTGAAATAGTGGGTGGAGTGTGTGTGCTAAAAAGTAGTCACACTTCTGTGAATCATTACATTCAAGAACACTCAAGAATGAGGTCTCAAACAACGATTCACAGCTCTCTATTCGTGGAGTGCAAGGGTTTGTATATGAGGCCCTCAGATTGACCTAGTTATGCCCATGAAAGTACACCAAGAAATGAGAGAGTCAAAGATGAATAGCAAGCATGCTAATCTCCATGATCATCAAGTTATTACATGCAAATGAAACTAGTCTAGATGATAACAATGCAAGAAATAAACTATTCTATTGAAATGAATGCTTATACAATGTTAATCTATGAAAGGAAACATGAATTTAAACTATTATGTGAATGCAATATTAATCTAAACTATCGATTGCCATAAGGCATGAGAGAAGAAGACAAGAAGAAAGAAGTCTCAAATATCCAAGCTCCAAATGTGCTCAAAAGCTTCTTTTGGTATGTTAAGGTACTCCATAAAGGGTACTCAAATATGTGATTTATTTTTCTAGTGTTTTGGGAAAGGTTGGAGATAAGGTCTTGCGAAGGCTGTTGCAGGGCTACAAGGCAGGCTATTAGGCCTAGCTTGGTGAATTTCAGAGACTTGAGTATGAAACCTTAGACAGAAGTTTGTAAATCTTTATAACATTTTGAATTACATGATTTGAAGCTATTGGACCATACTTTGAGTCTTGTTTGAGTGCTCTTTGATATTTCACCTATTGAAGCTACCTTAGGATCATTAAGATTGGACATTGAAGAAGCTTGTTGACTTGATCTCATTTTGTTATTTGGACCTTGGATCCACCATATCCCTTGCCACCTCTGCATCAAGTGGTATCAGAGCACACTAGTAGATCCTTAAAAGGGATGGGGGAACACTTTGCTAAAGAAGTTTGACTATTGTTTGTGAAAATGGCCCCAAGGAATGCAGGTACTACTAGGGAGATCCAAGAGTTGAAGGAGAAGAACACAAGGTTGTAGGAATATTACAATATAATTTTTGTCAGACTTGAAGTATTGGAATCCAATCAAAGAAGAGCAACAGATGAAGGTGTTGATAGTGAAGAAGAGGAAGAAACCCATAAGAAAGGGGAAGAAGAAGAAGAAGAGGAACAAATAGATCCTGAAGAGCAGAGGACAATCAGGATAATGAAGGCTGTGAAGAATGAGTAGCATAAGGTGAGGGGAGATATCCCTGTGTATGATGGAAGTCTGAAAGAAGAAGAGCTTTTGGACTGGATAGCATCAATGGATGCCTACTTTGAAAGTGAAGAAGTACCAGATGAACAAAGGGTCAGATTGGCAAAAAAAAAACTCAAAGGGCATGCACTCTTATGGTGGGATCATGAGGAGGCAGATAGGAGGAGAAGAGGTAAGCCAAAGATTGTCTCTTGGGACAGGATGATAGCAAAACTAAAAGGTAACTTCCTTCCAAAAGATTTTGATGTACAAATGCATAAGAAAATGCAAGGTTTAAGACAAAAAGACTTAGATGTTAAAGCATATATTGATGAATTTTATAAACTAAGTATAAGATCTAGATTGGAAGAAGATGAAGTTGTTAAGGTTGCTAGGTATCTAGGTGGTTTAAGATTTAGTATTCAAGATGAATTTGTGGCTTCTAACCCCAGAAGTGTGAAGGAATGTTACCAGTTGGCTCTTAGAATAGAGGAGAAATTGAAAAGGAAGAGTGAGAGGTAGAATAGCAACAATAGAGGAGGTTCTTCAATGAGGGGAAGAGGAGGAAGGACAAAGGAACTACTTCTAACGCAAGAGGAGGACACACCCAAAGAGGTGGAATATTTGGAGGAGGAAGAGGAAGTGGCGTCTTCATAGGCAGATGCTTTCATTGCAATGAAGTTGGACATCAATCTTTTAGATGCCCTACATGGATAGACTCTGATCAAGGTAACGAAAGGAGGGTACATCTGATTGAAGAAGAGGAAACTCGTGAACCTAAAGCAACAAACCCTGAGGTAGGAGAATTTCTACTCATGAGGAAAGGAGAACCATTACCAACATCAGCACAAGAAGGTATATTTAAATCAAGAGGTTTAGTCCAAGGCAAGGTATGTACTCTAATCATTTATTCAGGGGCACATAGCAATTTGGTTTCAGTTGATATGGTTTCTAAGTTGGGATTGGCATTGGTAGATCATCCTAACTCTTACAGTGCCACTTGGGTAACCCAAGAGTTGAATGTGAAGGTTAGTCAGAAAGCTCTTGTCAATTTTTCTATAGGACCATTGTTAGCTTGTGGTGACTGATCAAGAAAGTACTGTACACTTTTCTATTCGTACTGTTTTAAGTATTGTGGCAACTAAAGATTTTCATTTCGAGCAGCTTGATGTTAAAACAACCTTTCTTCATGGTGATTTGAATGAAGAAATATATATGGTACAGCCACAGGGATTTGAGGTCAAGGGTAAGGAGAGTTTAGTGTGCAAATTGCAGAAAAGTTTATATGGCTTGAAGCAAGCACCTCGGCAATGGTATATTAAATTTGACACTATTATGAATGAGAATGGCTACACTCGATGTAATTCTTACCATTGTGTTTATTTTAAGAAGTTGGATTATGATAGCTACATTATTTTATGTTTATATGTTGATGATATGCTTGTAGCTAGATCTAACATGGATCATATTAAGGGGTTGAAACAACAATTAGCAAAATCTTTTGCTATGAAAGATTTGGGGGCAGCAAAACAAATCCTTGGCATGAAAATTTGCAGAGATAGGAAGAACAGAAGATTAACTCTATCTCAGGCTGATTACGTTGAAAAGGTGTTGCAGAGATTCTACATGAAGGATGCCAAAGCTGTCACTACACCTTTGTCTGGTCATTTGAAATTGACTAAGGAGATGTGTCCCAAGACACCAGAAGAAGAGACTAAAATGCTTAAGGTACCTTATGCTTCATTTTTAGGGAGCTTAATGTATGCTATGGTATGTACTAGGCCAGATATTGCACACGCAGTGGGAGTCATTAGCCGATATATGAGTAACCCTAGTATTGAGCATTGGAATGTAGTCAAATGGATTCTCAGATATTTGAGAGGTACATCCAATAAGTGTTTACACTTTGGGGGTTCTACTACTACTGTACAAAGCTATGTTGACTCAGATTTGGTAGGAGATATAGATAGTAGAAGGAGTACTACAGGTTATGTATTTACTATTGGTGGGACAGCAGTGAGTTGGATTTCTCGACTACAAAAGGTGGTTTCTTTATCCACTACAAAGGCAGAGTATGTTGCTGCTATAGAGGCAGCCAAGGAGATGATATGGCTTCAATTCTTCATGGAAGAATCGGGACATCCACAAAATGATAATTTTCTACATACAGATAGCCAAAGTGCCATTCATCTTGCGAAGAATTGTGCTTTGCACTCAAAGACAAAATACATACAGTTGCGGTACCATTTCATTCGGTCAGTTTTGGATGATGGGCAGTTAAAGCTAGAAAAGATACATACATATGATAATCCAACAGATATGTTTACAAAGGTCATAACAAGGGAGAAGTTGAACTCCTGTTCAACTTCGGTTAGTCTACTAGATTGAATAGAATAAAGGGACAACTAAGTCTAGGGTGGTTGGATCCAGTGGGAGCCTCACAAGGTAGCAATTTAGCTACACTATCAGTCTCCAAGTGGGAGATTGTTGTTTGGTGTGGAGTCTGATCAGTCCCCAAGTGGGAGATTGTTAGCTTGTGGTCACTGATCAGGAAAGTACTATCTAGAAAAGTACTGTACACTTTTCATTCATCATGGGGTTAACTTGTCAAGCATTTTTGAGTTGACATGTCAAACATTTCCCTAGGTTGACTCATCAAGCATTTTCTTAGGTTGACTCGTCAAGTATTTTAGGGTTAACTTGTTAATCGACATAAGCCTTGTTATATTGGCTTAGGGTTAGGGATTTCATGATGATGGATGATTTTAGTACTTGGGTAGAATTGAGCTGTAAGGGATTACAAATTGTAATCAGATTGTAATCACTGGATAATAAAATATTGGACTCGTTGTTGGTGGACGTAGCCTAGGGATTGGGTGAACCACATTAAATCTTTGTCTTGTGTTCTCTTCTGTGTGGTTTATTGTTTTCTGATATTGGTTATATTTTCATGTAATTGTTATTTCTGCCTTGTTAATCCTAACAAGTATCATGATCAGGTCTGGTGTGATGTAATCTCTATGAATTGCGGGCACATGATATTAGGTAGACCATGGAAATGTATGAGGAAGACAATCCATAATGGTTACACTAATACTTATATTGTTCATAAAGGAAAAGAAAAGTTTATATTAAATCCACTGACTTACAAGGATAAAGACAAGGTACTGATGTGTTTTGGTGATAATATTCCTCTTAATAAGCAAGGAAACATTAAAGATGATACCAGTTCGCAAGCACCCAAATAGGGACTGAATAAGACGATGCTGAATAGTACTAGGAAGGCAAACATTTGGGATTTAAAGTATGTTCAAATAGGCTTAGTCAAATGTCCTATTGAGGGGCAGACAGTAAACAAACATATTCAGATGTGGGAGGACAGTGGGCAGAAACCTCCAACAGCAAAACAACAAGATTATGAGAGAGGACTGTTCTCTAAAACTTTTTGTTCTAACAAATGTGTTTATGAAAATGCAGGGTATGGAAAGAAGAGGGCAGTGAACTTAGGGGACTTCATCCCTTCCCCAAGGCACCATATCCTTGGAGTAACGGTTTAAACTCAACCATCCATTGCAAAGACTTATTCTTGGGACAAGAATCTTTTCAAAGCTAGTGAACATGGTGCAGGGGCACCTAGAAGACATAAAGAAACCCAAATACCTATGAAGGCACACTTGGAGCCATTAGAGAATATAAAGACATCAACTAGAGGATTTTGGCACCTATAATGGCCTATGAGGTCATTTCATGTAATAAGAATGGCAAATGTGTAATCAGTCCTAAAAAGGCCTCATAAGCCTTAGGACCAAATTTAGGAGTCTAGATTGGAATTAGGCGTTACAAGTTTCAAATAGGTTAAATTAGTTTTTAATAATGGTCAATAATCCCATTTAGGTGATTTGGTAAAGTTTCAATACTTAGTAATTTCAAATATTCTAAAGTTACAAAGTTATAAATTTGAATTTTCAAATTATAACGGTCATGGACATTTAGGAGGGAATTAGATTTTGGTTATTTTTTAGGCCAAATTAAGCCATCCAACCAATTTGGATCAGTTAGGGTAGTTGATTGAAGTTGATTAAATGTTCCAAAGTCCCATTGTACGGGGAAGAGACTCTGTTGTACGGACTGTACCCAGTTTTAGAGAATAAAATTTCTTTCAAATGCTATTTTCTTGACTTCTAGAAATTGTTTGGAAAATTTTTGCAACAGGTTTTGTATGTTTGATGCATTGGAGTGATTAGGCACTGATCATATATCTTATCCATGCTTTTGTGAATTCTGTGTTTGCAATTTTATTCCATCAATTCTGACTGGCAGTGTTGTTGCAGTAATTCCTTTAACATTTTTGTTAATTTCCAACTTACTATGGTCATTCCATGATCCCTGGGCACTTTAACTCATGAAATGTCATTGAAATAACATGTATTATAGTCCACTAACATTATTTGATGTAGTGATATGCTAATCTCTTGGTGATCACCAAATTTTGTGAAGGGAAACTAATGAAATTGCTTGGTATGCTACAACAGTAGCTATTTGACCTTAAGGAGAGGTCAAGTTTATGATTGATTGTGTGAAGACATGTTGAAGACAAGGTGTTACAACCTTTATTTTTTGCAATAATCTTTGGGAAACGTGACATTGGAGAAGCCCTAGTTTTAAGGGTTTGGAGTACAAATTGTGGCTTTTGTGTCTAGAAGTCTCTTGGAATCAAATTGGTTATATATTCATCTAATTAAAACCTATTCAAGACACTATGCAAAGATTTAGAACTTGGGAGTTTGACTGGTTAGCACTTCCTTTGTAAATGCATGGGTTTTAGGCCTTAAAAATATGAGAAACAGTGTGAACAGTCATATATCTTCCAAAACAACCTACCCTGTCCTTTTCATATGTTAAGGTACTCCATAAAGGGTACTCAAATATGTGATTTATTTTCCTATTTTTTTGGGAAAGGTTGGAGATAAGGTCTTGTGAAGGCTGTTGCAGGGCTACAAGGCAGGTTATTAGGCCTAGCTTGGTGAATTTTGGAAATTTGAGTATGAAACCTTGGACAAAAGTTTGTAAATCTTTATAACATTTTGAATTACATGAGTTGAAGCTATTGGACCATACTTTGAGTCTTGTTTGAGTGCTCTTTGATATTTCACCTATTGAAGCTATCTTAGGATCATTAAGATTGGACATTGAAGGAGCTTGTTGACTTGATCTCATTTTGTTATTTGGACCTTGGATCCACCATATCCCCTGCCACCTCTGCATCAATCACTATCATATACTTTACCTAGAAATAAATAACCTGTGGCTTTTGTAATCAATGTATAACTCTTTTTCTGAGAGGGAGGAATCTCATATTTAGTGCTAATCTCTTCCCAAGATCCTAATTGGTTATCAATCATAACATCTCTAATAAGTGCAATAACTTTATTATTCCATGCTTTGGCAGAGCAACTTTGTGTTAAATCAAGGGGTTTATTATTTAAATGGATACCCCACTAAATAGATCTATCAATAACTGTATCGTCTTAAAATGGAAGCACTTACATCTTGATAGGTTTAGCACCCTCTTTTAATACATTTATCATGATAGACATGCATTTTTTATGCATTGTGCTCTCATCTTCTTCATTCTAGGTGAAATTAGGGTTAGAATCTCAAGGATTCTCCTGAATTTCCCTCTTCCATGGCTCTATTTTCTAGGTAGGATTTAGAAATAGATCCTCCTAGCCTTCATTTTAGTAATCATAGGATTTTATGTCTATCCCTGACATTCTGTCCTATTCCCACATCAATTCTAGGTTTCTGGGCATCCCTGGCACCTCTGCACTTGATTCTAGATCAACCTGGGAAAAAGGTCAATGTCTTAGGTCGACCCTGACTAGGTCAGGGTCAATCTCAACTTTGACCACTTTCTCTAAATTTTCTAGATCCTTAATTTTCGGGCTTCGGGCTTTCGGGAAATTTATTTTCTCACCTCCGGGTTCGCCATTTCGGGTTTCGGGATGGTAAATCCTTTAATTGTATTTAATCTAGGTATATTTTCTAAAGGTGAGGACCTGATTGGGATTTAATTCTCCAAGGTGGTCCATCTAGAGGAGTGTGCCCTAGATCACTATAAAAGGAGGCCTTCCTCTCTCATTTTCACATCAAGTTTTCATATATCATCTCAAGCAATTGCAAGCTCTCAAGTGCAAGCAAGAATTCAAGTAAGGGAAGAATAGTGAAGGTGCAAGTTAGCAAGAGGAAGATATAGAAGATCAAGCCATTGTTGACATCAAGCATCTTTGTAGACTCGTATTTGGAGCAAGAGAGATCTCTTCTTCCTTGATCCACCATTATCAACTTTCAAGCATTCAAGGATTCAATCATGGGGTAGCAATTACGGATTGTGAGTTTGGTAGAAGTACTTTAGCCTTGGGGGCTTGGTATGCTTTTCTATCTCATTCAAATCTATGCATTGTTATTTCATACATATTCATGCTAGGGTTTTGATCTAGAGGATTAGATCTTGGCATTACACTTTCAATACATACACACACACATTCTATTTCAATCGACTATTCGTGGAGGTGGAGACCACCAAAACGAGGGTTTGACTAAGGCAAAACCCTATATAGCCACCCCAAAACTCCCCTTTTCAGATATCTACAGTTGTTGTTCTGAGTATCAGAGGACATATCTAAGTACCCTTTTTGCTGAACTTCTGGGATCTGCGAACAAAATTTGAATCGGACTTCAAATAAAGAATGTGGTATTTGACCTTTTATGAGGGTCAAACCCGAGCTGAGCCATCTCCGCAAAAGATTTCTGGGTTTTCTTTGTCTCAGCATTTCCAGTCCAAGACAAGTTTCAAATTTTTTTGAAAGTGTACACAGACTTCAGAATACAGGTATTTATGAATCAATTTCATGATGAGGTATGTATCTTGACCTAATTGATTTTCAAGTATTTTCAGATTTACTTATGCTATTTCAATTCAAATCCAATTTCAAATGAATATGTGTTGAATGTTAGGTATATTACTATGTTTCCATTTTAACCATATTCATTTTGGTGAACCTGTTTACGACAACTCTTTCTTTTATGGTGTTAGATTTAAATCTTGTAGATCTCTTTCTTGCTTTTATATTTCAAAAATACAAAAAAATTGCAAAATTCTTTTAAAAATACAAAAATATTTCCATTTTTCATGCTTTTAGTACTTTCTTTGTATTCAACATGTATGATTCTTGTTTTGAGTACTTTGATGATGCATTTATGATACAAGAGGATAGAATCCCTAATGAGGCACATGGTAGTGAGGATGAAAATGGTTCGAATATGGTCTCCATGGATCCTATTCCTATTTCACTCTCCTCCACAACCTCTCCAATTGACCTTTATCATAGGGTGCGTGCATGGTTACCTTCATGTCCCACTATTTGCAACATTGATAAACCTAAAATGATCTATCCTACACCTTTGATGACAGTAAAAGGATGTCCTCGTATAACAATTAAAGGTAAACCTAGAGATCCTTTGGATTTCTTTGACAACACTGATTCTGTTTCACATGCTTATCGCACACAGAATAACCCTCAGCCTACTGTTCCAGTTTCTTTACCTCCTTCTCAACCTATGCTTCCTCAAGCACCTAAGTATCCATCTACCTTTAAGGAGTATAACTTAGTTGACCAATTACATGCTACTCCTACTAAGATATCTTTATGGGAATTACTTCAAACATCCCTGACATATCATGAGGCATTGCAAAAAGCTCTATCTACTCTTCTTGCTTTGCCTCCTAATCAAGAAAACATTCATTCTATTTTGCATTGTATGCATACTATGCCTTTTGTACCTCCTATTGTGTTTTCTGATAATGATTTACCTTCCTTAGAGGTGTAGAATCAATATGATGCTCTTATGGTGGTTGTCTCTATTAATCAGAGTATCATTCGTAGAACCTTAATTGACAATGGATCCAGACTTAATGTTTGTAGCATGGATATGCTTAAGGTGATTAAGGTTGATTTATCTACTATTCAACTTGATAATGTTCCTATACGTGGATTTGATAATATTGCGAAAAGAACTTTGGGTATTATTACCTTACCTGTTAAAGTAGGTCCAGTTTTTCTAAATACTCCTATCCATGTTATGCCTAGACCTCTCAACTATAACCTTCTTTTAGGAAGACCTTGGTTACATACTATGCATGCAGTTCCTTCTACTCTTCATCGCAAGGTTAGGTTCATCTATAATAACCTAATGTATACATTACATGCAGACGATGCCCCGAACCCTTGCTTAAATGCCGAATATGCTAAGAACTCTGAACCTATTCAACCTAATAAAGAGATTCAAAAACAGTCAGAGATACAACAATCTGAGATAAAACAACCTGAGATTCAACAACAAGAAGCTCCATCTTCTTCTTCTTCCTTGACTGAGGATGATTGGGGGACATTGGATTTTAATCCTACATTTATCGGAGAATATAAGGTCTCTGATTTGGAATTCATGAAGCAACGGAGTGAATTTGAGAAAAAGGTTTTTACTTCTTCCCCGTTGTCTGAAGAATTAAAAAGTAATTTTGGTGTCGCTTCGATTAATGAAATGCTTGACACTATAAAGCCTGATTGTTATGACATTGTGACATATGCCGCTCCTTGGACTCCTTCTAATATGACTGATCGATATGGCCCTAGTTATCATTTTCTTAAGAAATCAGGGTTTAATGGGAAAGGATGTGGTAAATATGAACAAGGTATACAAGTACCTTTGGATAATGATGTTTATGATCATACGTATGGATTAGGATTTAATCCTTATAAACAACCATTGGCTTTTCCTCTTAATGTTAATCATATTTGCAGTGGACAGTTGAAATTGGTTAACCCATTGCTTATTGACCTTAATCAACACTCTTCTTTGGATATTTTTCCTAAAGATGAAGCCTTAATGGAATTTTTAGGGGTTTATGAAGATCTTCCTAAGTTTCATCACAAATGAGGAAAGCCTTATTGTTTAAAAATAGATGCTTATTTTGGAGAACATGAAGAACATGATATTCTCCCTTTACCAATGGATTCTCTAATAAGAAGTGATTTGTTAATCACTAAGACTATTGATATTCAAGTGGATGAAAATGATTCTGAAAGGATGATAAAAATTGGGAAATGTTTGAATCAGGATGCACGTGATCAGTTGGCTTCCCTTTTGCTCGAATTTAAGGATATATTTGCTTGGACATATTCCAATATGCCAGGTATCGATTCTAAAATTGTTACTCATAACATTGTTCTAAAACCAAATATGAAACCTCTGAAACTTGTGAAACAAAAAATTCGAAAGATGAATCCACGAATTGCTTTGTTAGTTAAAGGTGAAATTGAAAAACTATTAGATTCTGGATTTATCCGTTCTATTGATTATTTCAATTGGATTTCAAACATTGTGCCTGTGTCAAAAGGAGAAAATAAGATAAGGATGTGCACTGATTTTAGAGATTTAAATAAGGCATCCCTGAAAGATGATTTCCCACTACCTAATATTGATATGATTATGGATTCAATAGTAGGTCATGCTTTGTTATCTTTTATGGATGGTTTTTCGGGATATAATCAAATCTTTATCCCCCCTGAATATCAATTTAAGACTGCATTTATAACACCTTGGGGAACCTTTTGTTGGGTCATGATGCATTTTGGATTAAAAAATGCGGGAGCAACTTATCAACGGGCTATGACTCTGATTTTTCATGATTACATTCATAAGATTCTTGAAGATTATGTGGATGACATCTTGTCAAAATCTATACATAGAGAAGATCATGTTACTATTTTACGACAGATATTTGAAAGAATTCAAAGTTATAATATGAGATTGAATCCTAAGAAGTGTGTCTTTGGAGTTGATTCTGGTAAATTATTAGGATTTATAATCTCTAAGCGATGCATTGAAGTAGATACTGAAAAGATTGATGCTATTGTTAATATGCCTCCTCCTAAGAATATTTCTCAATTAAAAAGTTTACAAGGAAAAATACAAGCTATTCATCATTTTATTTCTAATTTAGCTGATAGAACTATTCCTTTTACTTCCTTGCTTAGAAAGGATACCACTTTATCTTGGAATGAGGAGTGTAAACAAACTTTTGAGCAATTTAAGGAGTATCTTGCGAATCCTCCTATCTTGCAACCTGCAAATTTTGATAAACCATTTCAATTATATACTTCAGCGACTCCACGGGCTATGAGTGCATTGTTAGCTCAAATTGATGACAATGGTAAAGAAAAACCTGTGTATTACATTAGTCGGACTTTAATTGATTATGAAACATGATATACATATTTAGAAAGACAATGTCTAGCTGTAGTTTATGCATGTCAGAAACTCAGGCATTATCTTATAAATGCTGAAGTTAATGTGATTGTCAAGTTCGATCCTTTGAAACATCTTTTCTCACAAACTGATCTTTCTGGTCGGTTAGCAAAATGGGTTATGTTGCTCACCGAATTTGATCTTAATTTTATTTCTCAAAAATCTATTAAGGGACAGGCGTTGACAGATTACTTAGCTGAAGCTCCTAGTCCTTGTCTAGATGAAAATTCTACTTCTATGGAATTTCCTGATGATAATATTCTAGCTATTCAACAGGATGATATTTGGGAATTATATTTTGATGGGTCTAAGTGTAAAATAGGTTCTAGTGTGGGTATCATCTTGATTTCCCCCTACAAAAAAACCCATCCCTTTATCATATAAATTAAATTTTTCTTGTACTAATAATATTGCGGAGTATGAAGCCCTTATAGCTGGACTACGAGCAGCTTCATCCCTCAATATCCAACATTTACAAATATATGGTGATTCACAACTGATAGTTGAACAGATTAAAGGAGGATATCAAACTAAAAATACTAAAATGACACAATATAGAGATTTAGCTCTTGATGTGCTTTCACAATTCCCATCTTATACGATTCAGACTTTACCTAGGAAGGATAATTGACATGTAGATGCTATGGCTAGTGCAGCTTCCTTGGTTTGTCTCGAGAATAATGCAGAAAATTTTCAATTTACTATACAAACTCTTAAATGCCCTGTAATTTCTGATAAGATCACCTCTAACTGTTTCAATTTGCATTCGGATGAATGGTATTCACATATTTTTCATTTTTTGAAGGATGGTACTTTTCTTGAATCAACATCAAGGAATATGTGTAATCGTATTCAGAAACTTGCAGCATGGTACATCATTTTAGGAGATACACTTTACAAACGCTCTTATGAAGGACTATTATTAAGATGTCTTAATAGAACTGAAATTCCTGTAGCTTTAGCAGAGGCTCATTCTAGTTCTTGTGGAGGACACTTTGGTGGAAAATCCCTGGTTAATAAATTGCTTCGAATGGGATATTATTGGCAAACCATGGAACAGGATTCTTTCATGTTTGTTAAGAAATATCCTCAATGTCAACAACATAGTAATTTGATTCATGTTCCTGCTCATGAGCTTCGTAATCAAGTTTCTCCATGGCCTTTCAGTGTTTGGGGTTTTGACCTTATTGGAAAAATCTCACCAACTTCTTCTCAAGGACATACTTACATTCTCATAGCTATGGATTACTTCACGAAGTGGGTTGAAGTTGTCCCTCTTCGTTCAACAACAGTATATGTTATTTGTGATTTCATCCTTAATAATATATAACAAGATTTGGTATCCCTTCGACGATAATTTCAGATAATGGAACATCTTTTAAAAATAAAGAAGTCGTGAAATTCTTGGAGAAATATAGGATTCAACATAGATTTTCAACTCCTTACTATCCTCAATCTAATGGACAAGCTGAAGCATCAAATAAAATTATTGAACAAATCTTGAAAAAAATAGTTAATAAGCATGCCAAAGATTGGCATACTCAATTGACTTATGCTTTATGGGCCTATAAGACTAGTGTTTGTACCACCACAGGTACTTCTCCTTATAATCTTGTCTATGGTACTGATGCTATTATGCCTTTGGAACTGGAAATACCTTCTTTACATATTTCGTTTCATGGGATAATTGATAAAGATACTTTTTGTGAACAACGCTTACAACAATTAGAAATGTTAGATGAACAACGAATACATGCATTAGAACATATCAAAGCTTATCATAAATCTCTTCAGAAACAATACAATCATAAGGTAATTGAATGAACATTTGTGGTTGGTGATTTAGTTCTTTATGAGAATCAACGGAATGTGAATGCTTTACTGGGCGAAAAAGGAAAATTTAGCCCTAATTGGCTTGGACCTTTTGTTGTTATTCAAAACTTTGGTTCAGGTGCTTACAAACTTACTGATATGGATGGTGTTTCTTTTAAGGATCCCATTAATATTATGCATCTTAAACGTTATTACCCTTAATCTCATTTGTTCCATGTGCATTTATATATTCCTTATAAAGATTTTCTTTTATAGGTTATGTAGTTTTAGTAAAAATTACATATTGAATATGTTTATGCACTTTCTTTCTTTCTTTCTTTCTATTAAGTTTTATATTGGTGAAAGCATAGTAATCAAACATAGAACTAATCAGTAGAGAAAGTTTTTCATTCATCACAAATTTAGTTTTTCAAGTTTTGATACATATGAGGCCAATGACCCTATCTATCACTATATCTATCACTATGACGCTCTCATGGTCGGTGACTCCCAGATCTCTCTGCTCTGTGATGGGAAGATGAAGATTTGTGTGTCCGTGTATGGCTCCTGGATATGCTCATACCCTGTATGCACTCATGAAGACTATGTATCTTTGCCATCATCTTCTCCTCTCTTTCTCTGCACATCCTCAGCTCTCGCTGGACACATACAAAGATGCCAGCATGTCTGTCGGGATCCCTGTGACCAATGGAAGACTCTCGCTCGTTGGCTGGTAGTCGGTAGGATATAACGTTATCCTTGAGAACCTCAGATACAAAGCTCCTTCACTCAGCTACGCTAGTTGTAGATAGACAAACTTCTATCAGTCTAGTATCAAATCAAATGTTCCAATAATTTCCAATCAAATTTATACCTAGGTCTCCCTCCTAGACGTCACTAAAGTGCCTGGATGGTGGGGGCATGGAGTGACTACTCTCTCCACGCTCGCTATGTCTAGGCCTTGATGGTGTTGTCTTTGTGTGGGGCCATGGGGGCCGTCGTGATCTCAATGGTGATGCATGTGTAATAGGTATATTTGTCCCAGTATAACTAACTGGGGGCATCTCCTCTACTCTCTCCTCTGCTCCCTCCTCTGCTCTCTCCTCCTCCATGGGTTCTCCCTCGGAGATGTGCTCCTCCTCACCTCTGATATCCTCATCCTCCTTGGTGGCTCCACTATCCCAGTGTATCCCATCTGTCAAGCCTGGATCACCTGTAGGATAATCCTTGGGAAAGATAGGATGGGTCCCCTCCAAACTCTAGTACCTGATGTAATCTCGGCTCACACCTGCATAGGCTACGTCTGATGGTACCTCTCTATCCTCTGTCTCCTCTGTATCGCATCCTCAATGTATGCTATCGATGGTCGATGAATGGCATCGGGTCTTTGATAGTATCTCGTCGGATGCATATAGCGAGGTACTGCCTTAGGGACTCCCTGTAGGAGGTCAAACTACCTCTTCACCTGATCATAATGGTAGGGCATCACTATATGATTCTGATGACCCTCTAGCAGCTTTCACTGCTGTGAATGTCTCATCTGGAATTGTGTATCAGGCCACTCTGTCATCTGGTAGTAGGGTCTCCATATCACATCAGTACTAGCAATGCGGTCTAGACGTACTCTCCAATAGAGCATATCCCCAAATTGTCAGATATCCCTCAAAGGATATGCAAAAGCTCTCATTTTCCTCACATCTACCATCACCGACACTCCCTGTGGACATGTACATGCAAAATTCTCAAAGATCCATATCTACAGAACTATGCATATCGATATACTCTCTCGTTGATACCTCGCTAACTGACTTAGCTCATGGTATAGTTGTGCTAGCATGCTGCAACCCCATGAGAAGACAGTCCTCTCTCTCTCCATCTTCTGTATAAGATGTGTCAAAGGTGAACAAAATATGGTACCCTTTGAGTTGGGTAACACAACCAAGGATTCTATGCACACCAACACCTTCCATACTAAAGGTATAGGGCCTGATAGTATGATAAATAGTGGGATCTGATCTGATCGGCTCTACATCAGTGGATGCACACCTGTACAGTATTCTGAGTCTACATGGATCTCCTCACAACCACGTTGCGCTCTAGGTCTGACAATCTCCCCTCGGACTGGAAGCTGCATAATCCTGTATACATCTTCTAAAGTCACTGTGATCTCCCCACATGGAAGATGGAAGGAGCATGTATCCTCGTCCCATCTCTCTATCAGAGCCGACAGCATGGCTCGGTGTAGTCTGATCTGTGGAAGGACTGATACCTAGTATAGTCCTACATCTCTCAGTAACTACATCCCCTCATCATCCAGCTCGGATAGTCTCTCCTTGACATTCACTAGCAATTCCCCGAAGGGATGTTCTCGGAAGCAGACTAGGTCCTGTAAGCACAAACAAACATCATATCAGTAATCTACATCATCAAATCTACAAATCTAACTAAACTAGGTCAAAGTTGACCTTAGTGAGGTTAATGTCGACCTTACTGGGTCAATGTCAACTTTACTGGGTTAGGGTCGACCTTTTTGGGTCAATGTCGACCTCATCTCAAAACATGACAAAAACCCCTGGGCAATGTCGACTTTTATGGGTCAAAGCCAATCTAGGTGGGTCAATGTCGACCTAAATGGGTCAGGGTCGACCTAAAGGGGGCAAAATCAACCTAACCTCTCAAAATAGGAAATTGAAAAACACAAAGGTGGATAAAGGCATAACTCACCTCGGGTAGTGGTCGTCCGGTAGCTAAGCTATGTCTCAGAGACTCTAGGCGTGTCGCACACAATTCTTCTCTTCTTGGCATCGTGCTTTCTTGTTTTGAATCTACAAATGGTAAGAATGAGTAAGTATTACTATTCATCTATTTTATAAGTTCAAATTAGGGTTTTCTTAGGGTAAAAACTCAAAATTTATGTCTTATGCATTTAGATAGATATCCACTCTTTTCATCATAACCTGAGTCCGGTAACTCTATTTTCAGTGCCATTAGTGGCGTTGGAATCGTGATTCAGATACCTAACTCCTTGAACTAGTTTAGGAAGGTTAGGAATCCTTCTAATTGGTTTAGGAAATGACTTTTCACCACTCTGCATATCAAATATATAGAGTTTTTCTTATCACCCTGTTTCACCCTTCCGAAGTAGAAAGTCGAAACAGGGGGGGCATAAGGGGCTCTATACACTTCTCAAATTATCATATAGTAAGCTTTAGGTGATTTATAGATTTTCATTAACCTTGTGTGTTGCAGGTTCTAACAATTTTCTATAGGATCTTTACATCGAGGACTTGGCTATATCCTTTTTATTCACTATGATGTTTTCTTACTTTAGCTTGCATATTCACGTAGTGTCATAACTAAGCTAAAGTGGGGGCTAAATGTATCATCTTAAAATGGAAGCACTTCCATCTTGATAGGTTTATCACCCTCTTTTAATACATTTATCACTATAAACATGCATTTAGGATGCATTTTGCACTCATCTTCTTCATTCTAGGTGAAATTAGGGTTAGAATCCTGAGGATTCTCCTGAATTTCCCTCTTCCATGGCTCTATTTTCTATGTAGGATTTAGAAATAGATCCTCCTAGCCTTCATTTCAGTAATCATAGGATTTTATGTCTATCCCTGACATTCTGTCCTATTCCCACATCAATTCTAGGTTTCTGGGCATCCCTGGGACCTCTGCACTTGATTTTGGATCAACTTGGGAAAAAGGTCAATGTCTTAGGTCGACCTTGAATAGGTCAGGGTCAATCTCAACTTTGACCCCTTTCTCTAAATTTTCCAGATCCTTAATTTTCGGGCTTCGGGCTTTCGGGAAATTTATTTTCCCGCCTCTGGGTTCACCATTTCGGGTTTCGGGATGGTAAATCCTTTAATTGCATTTAATCTAGGTATATTTTCTAAAGGTGAGGACCTAATTGGGATTTAATTCTCCAAGGTGGTCCATCTAGAGGAGTGTGCCCTAGATCACTATAAAAGGAGGCCTTCCTCTCTCATTTTCACATCAAGTTTTCATATCTCATCTCAAGCAATTGCAAGCTCTCAAGTGCAAGCAAGAATTCAAGTAAGGGAAGAATAGTGAAGGTGTAAGTTAGCAAGAGGAAGATATAGAAGATCAAGCCATTGTTGACATCAAGCATCTTTGTAGACTCGTATTTGGAGCAAGAGAGATCTCTTCTTCCTTGATCCACCATTATCAACTTTCAAGCATTCAAGGATTCAATCATGGGGTAGCAATTACGGATTGTGAGTTTGGTAGAAGTACTTTAGCCTTGGGGGCTTGGTATGCTTTTCTATCTCATTCAAATCTATGCATTGTTATTTCATACATATTCATGCTAGGGTTTTGATCTAGAGGATTAGATCTTGGCATTACACTTTCAATACATACACACACACATTCTATTTCAATCGGCTATTCGTGGAGGTGGAGACCACCAAAATGAGGGTTTGACTAAGGCAAAACCCTATATAGCCACCCCAAAACTCCCCTTTTCAGATATCTACAGTTGTTGTTCTGAGTATCAGAGGACAGATCTGAGTACCCTTTTTGCTGAACTTTCGGGATCTGCAAACAAAATTTGAATCGGACTTCAAATAAAGAATGTGGTATTTGACCTTTTATGAGGGTCAAACCTGAGCTGAGCCATCTCCGCGAAAGATTTGTGGGTTTTCTTCATCTCAGCATTTCCAGTCCAAGACAAGTTTTGAATTTTTTTGAAAGTGTACACAGACTTCAGAATACAGGTATTTATGAATCAATTTCATGATGAGGTATGTATCTTGACCTAATTGATTTTCAAGTATTTTTAGATTTACTTATGCTATTTCAATTCAAATCCAATTTCAAATGAATATGTGTTGAATGTTAGGTATATTACTATGTTTCCATTTTAACCATATTCAGTAACAAAGTAAGAGGGCGAGCCTCCTATAGCTCCTTTGGAGCATAGTAGATTCCTCACTTGGGACCATGCTCTCCATAATGAAGCAAAAACCTTAGAGCCAAATATTCACATGTCAAAACCCCCCATAATAATATCATTTAAAGGAACATCTTTCCACTATTTTCCTTTCTTGATAGTAGATTTGTTGATATTATTTCTAATTAAGACTTTCCATGGTTCGTTGCCCTTCAAAGCTTTAAAGATCCATTTGGATGCCAAACCAATGCCATGAATTCTCAACTATAAAAGTTCTGATCAACCCTTGCTTCTAGGTCTACAACACCAATCCCAATTCACACAATGCCTTGTTTTATTCCCCATACCATCAAACCAAGAGAAGTCTCTCATGATTTTGTCAATTTTGTTAACTTGGTAATTGGAAAATAACCATGAGGATGAATAGTAGATAGAATGAGATGCCATAACTTTTTGAACAACTTGAACTCTCCTTTCCAAAGAGAGCAAGTGTGTTTTCCATTTTAGATATTTATTTTCTATTTTAGAATAAATCCATAACCACATGTCTTTGGTAGACAGTTCAACAACAAATGGAATTCCCAGATATCTAACAATAGTTGTACAACTAGCCCACATCTATCCTCTAGATGAGACCCACTATGGAGCACTTTCTGACCAACCCATAACTATAGATTTGTGTGGAGCAATTTTAGCACCAGAATCCATACAGAAAAATTGTAATCTATCCATGACATTATCAAAATTATCTTCTAAGAGTTCTAAAAATAAAGTTGTGTCATCAACAAATTGTGCATTAATCAATTCATCATGGTTGGGAAGGGAGATCCCTTTGACCGGTGGACCAAGTTTGGTAGACCTCAATATATAAAAAAGTGCATCAACAGAAATGACAAACAAGGCCGAAGCAATGGGGCACCCTTGCCTAATAGACCTTTTCAAAGGGATTGGTTTTGAGAGCTCCCTGGTATCTATACATTTTTTGTAAAATATTAAAGCAAAAATAATCCAAGGTAAAATTAACATATGTATTCTATAGCCAATTGCTTGAGAAACTATCTTCAAATTTGAGCACTATGATAGCTATTCTTATTGATTGTGTTATGCCTCATAGCACTTGTGGGGCTTTGTAATGACGTTACTTTGTTGGCTCTAATTTTGATAGAAATATGAAACACCATTATTACATACGTATGTTGATTAACCTACATGGTTTCCACCCACACCCACACCCACACCATGCATGCCTTTATAAACACAATCTAAAATCTAGTGGTTCAAGGTTAGACAATCCTATATAATTTCTATGTCCAAGATAATGGTGGGTCCCTACGTTCATGTTGTAGGTATCTCTCTATTCCACTCTCAACTTTATTAACATAAAATAATAGTGTAAACCTTTAATACATACTCTTGCAATATGTAGTGCGATTCGAATACATCAATTTATATTTTCCAATTCTAATTCTAGTTGTATTCTAACAATACATTATGGTTTCTTTTGTTGCATTTATATGATCGTTTCACTACTTTTTTTTATTAGGATCAAAATCTCAAACATGATTGTTTTCTATATATGGTATACTAATGGTTGTTCTTGTTAGAGAATTTGTTTTGAAAAATTACTTTATTTTCTTTTCTATTAACTATGGATAATATGGTGAAATATGGGGATATCTAGAAATGAATGATCAAATGCATGAGGGAAGCCATTTTGTGTCCAAATAAACAATGATGGTCAAAATAGTGGGGAAAAAATGCACAAAGTTAATAGAATTGTTTTGTTATTTGGATTTGAAAGCCAACATGTGATACCCCTTTCACAAGAATTATCAACTGAATGAAAAAGTTTCTAAATGAAAACCAAACATAATGATTAAATGCAATAAGTTCAACACAGTCTCAAATTCCACAGTGAAGCCTCATTTCCAAATCCATATGTGATATGATAAAATGTTAAATTTGTGTAAAATATCATACTCCAAATAGGCAAGGCTAGATACATATTGCTTGCAAATTTGATTCAATAATAGAATTTAAGCCAAAGGTTGTTCTAAAAAGCTTAGTAATTTATCCCCTCATAAACCCCACACCTTCTCCCTCCTCGTAAATTAGGAAATTCTAATTTCTATTTACTATATTATCGTACCAATCTATTAGTTGACATAACACCATGTGCATAGAATAAAGACTTTATGAATAGAGCACATGTAGAGTAAAGACTTTATGAATGTTTAAAGTTCATTTCCCAAAGCTATTACATTTAATTATTTTGTCCTTGATTTCTAGATTAGACAAAACAATGACAATAATTCTCAACCAAGTTAAAAATTAATAATATATAATTAGTAAAAATATATTTTTTAATTACTGTTAATCAATTTTTTATAAAACAATGAAATAAAACTTAACAAACCAAAAGTCAAAGAAGACATGTGTCAGGCAATCTACACAATAATAATAACAATAATGTAATAGTGTAATTTTACTTAATTAAATATTAAGGGAAGGACATATTCATCAAAAAAAATGTTGAGGGAGTGCAAAATATTTCACTTAAATGTAAAGATTTAAACTATTTATTTCAAATAAAATTAAAAGTAAATCTAAAGAATACTACTTCTTGTTATTGAATTAGGGAAGAAGACTTCAATAATTGGACTTCCTATATCAACACTTTTGTTGTGTTTCTTATACTCACATCAAATACTAATTGTGTATTGCATGATTACTCATATGTATCAAAGTTATAGTTTTTATTTCAAATTTTGAATTACAAAATTTAATTTATTTACTCTATTAAATAGATGCATCAAAGGTATAGCTTTCTTCTCAAACTTTAAATTGTGTAGAACAACTCTTATATGTATGATTAATACGATGTACCAAAATTATAGTTTTCATTTCAACTTTGATTTATATAAACATTTAATTGTTTTGTCCTTCATTTCTACATTTGACAAAACAATGACAATAATTCTCAACCAAATTAAAAATTAATAATATATAATTAATAAAAATATATTTTTTAATTACTATTAATCAATTTCTTATAAAACAATGAAATAAAACTTAACAAACCAAAAGTCAAAGAAGACACTTGTCAAGCAATCTACACAATAAGAATAATAAAATTGTAATAGTGTAATTTTACTTAATTAAATATTAAGAGAAGGATCTTTTCATCAAAAACAAAATGTTGAGAGAGTGCAAAATATTTTACTTAAATACAAAGATTTAAAATATTTATTTCAAATAAAATTAAAAGTAAATCTAAAGAATACTACTTGTTGTTATTGAATTAGGGAAGAAGACTTCAATAATTGGACTTCCTATATCAACACTTTATTGTGTTTCTTATAGTCACATCAAATACTAATTTTGCAGTGCATGATTACTCATATGTATCAAAGTTATAGTTTTTATTTAAAATTTTGAATTACAAAATTTAATTTATTTACTCTATTAAATAGATGCATCAAAGGTATAGCTTTCTTCTCAAACTTTAAATTGTGTAGAACAACTCTTATATGTATGATTAATACAATGTACCAAAATTATAGTTTTCATTTCAACTTTGATTTATATAAACATTTAATTATTTTGTCCTTCATTTTTACATTTGACAAAACAATGACAATAATTCTCAACCAAGTTAAAAATTAATAATATATAATTAATAAAAATATAATTTTTAATTACCATATATTATTTTTTTATAAAACAATGAAATAAATTTTAACAAATCAAAAGTCAAAGGAGACACGTGTCAAGCAATCTACACAATAAGAATAATTAAAATATAATAGTGTAATTTTACTTAATTAAATATTAAGGGAAGGACATAAAAAAATGTTGAGGGAGTGCAAAATATTTTACTTAAATGTAAAGATTTAAAATATTTATTTCAAATAAAAGTAAAAGTAAATCTAAAGAATACTACTTCTTGTTATTGAATTAGGGAGAAGACTTCAATAATTGGACTTCTTATATCAACATTTTTGTTGTGTTTCTTATACTCACATCAAATACTAATTGTGTATGCATGATTACTCATATGTATCAAAGTTATAGTTTTTATTTCAAATTTTGAATTACAAAATTTATTTATTTACTCTATTAAATAGATGCATCAAAGATATAGTTTTCTTTTCAAACTTCAGATTGTGTAGAACAACTCGTGTATGCATGATTAATATGATTTACCAAAATTATAGTTTTCATTTCAACTTTGATTTATATAAACAATATATTTTAAAACATTTAACATAAAGAATTTAAATAAATAAAAATGTTGATCCATATCTTAAACATTAAGTAATCTTTTAGAACATTCTACACAATCTATTTTTTATATAAATTATTATAAAAATATTTTTGATTACATCTTTATTCAAATAACATTAAAATATCTAAAATGCTATCAACGAAAAAATCTCAATTAAACATTCAAACTTGGACTTAGCATGTGTTCAATATTCCTTACATAAAACCATAAACTTAGACTTGTACCTTTTAAACCATATTAATTAGAGGAGTTTTGGTGAAATGTCGGCCTTATTTTAAACTGATAAACCTAAACCTTTGGAACCAAAAATCATTCAAACTAGTAAATTTATCTCAAACCCTAATCCTTCGGAATGGCTATAAGATGGTTGACTTCCAAAAATGATTATGGAAAAAATCATCAATTTTCAATGTGGTTGAAAAAACTTATAATTGGAAGGATCAATATTAGAGAAAATTCTAGATGTTATATAAGATTAGAGAAATTATATAAAAACAATAATCAAATATATTTAATTTTAATGTAATTTTATATATATATATATATTATAATATAATAGTATTAGAAAACAAAAATAAGTTATAATTGGAAGGATCAACATTAGAGAAAAGTCTAGATGTTAGATAAGATTAGAGAAATTATATAAAAACAATAATCAAATATATTTAATTTTAATGTAATTTTTTTTAAAACATATTATAGTATTAGAGAGCAATTTTGATAACATAATTTTTTAAATAAAACGTGTCATAATATTTAATGAACAATGACTTTATACTTTCTTATGATAAGATTTAATATTAAAGAGAAATTTTGATTGGATGAGTCTGAAAAAGTTATTTGACGGGTAGAGTCAACTGTCAAATTTCAGCTTGGCTAAAAAGGAGGCACGGGGTCCAAGATTATTGCATGGTCAATCTACAACACAACCTGTCAGGCTTATCTACCGTGTATTTATTTTAATTCATATTTGAAATTTTTCTGGTCTAAAGGTTTAGCTGATTTTTATGGAGATGGAATGCACTAGGAATGTGTAGAATCCCACTTCAACCTTCATTTGTTTTCTTAATGACGGTGGAAAGCAAACCTAATTTTGTATAGGTTTTCCATAGTTCATATTCAATAATAGAAGTTATTTTTGGATTGTTGTGTATATTTTTAAATAATTGGAAGTGTTTATATTCAATAATAGAAAAAATTATGTCAATGGGTTTTTGGTTTGTTGGTGAAGTTGTTTGGTTCTAAAAGAGTCCATCAGAAATCAAGTCTTGTTGAGTGCAAAGACTCTGACACCGTAAGGGATGAGGATGGAATTGTGCCCCGGGCAGATTTTGGCGGAATGGATACCCCCAGTCCTTGGCTCTTAACTGAAGAGGTTCTCTAAACCTTCAACTTATTCTTATAGTTTTTAAAATTATATTTAAAACAATCTTATTATAAATATGACGAAAATTAAATTAACTAAGTTTCTCAATTCAGTTTGTTAATAATAACTATAAGTATCATATGTAAGGCTTGATGCATGACAATTTGTACAATCTAATTTGTCTTCAATTTTTCATATGTGGTCCAAAAGTGAAAAAATGGTCATATAGACCATCAAATTCCACGCTAAAACATTCTTTTGGAGGAGGATCATTGAAGTTGATTCCAAGCATGAAAACACACACTATGTGATTCAAATTCGGAACCATCAATCAAAAACACTTAATGTAATTTGAAGCATCTATCAAACCTCAATTAGAGAAACATAATATGATTGAACATGCCAATCAAAAAACATCTATAACAAACTCAAAAAAATACATTGTTCAAACAAATATAATGTAATATGAAGCCTAGATTAAAAAAAATGCATAATGTAATCTTAAGTGTTGATCATAAAAAAGCATAATGTGATATGAAGCATCAATTTTCAAAAAGAGGATCATTGAGGTTGATCCGAAGCATGATAAAAACAAACATAATATGATTTGAACCAAGTCTTAGTAGCTTTTTCAATTTGACTCTATTAACACTTTTTACCATCAACATTTTGGATCATGCCCCATGATCTATTATAAAAAGATCATGAAACATGAAACATGATCCAGAACGTTGATGGTAAAAAGTGTTAACAGTGAAATCGAAAAGCTACCACAACTTATTATAATAGACTAACTAGAACAATTACATACATCTAAATAATATGAATCTAAAACGTCAATCACAAGAAACATAGAAGCAAACTCAAAAACAACTTCAATAAAGCTAGGGAATCCTGGTCAAATTACTCACAAACATGGAACACCATCTAATGCACATAACCCTACGGTCACATGATAAGCCTTTCCATATGACCATGTTCCGGAAGCTGGGAAGCTGGTAATTGGTTGTAGCTGACCAAACGGCAAACCGCGTCAGACTGCACATTTTCCGCCCGCCCATCGAATTCAACGCCGAGCCACGAAACCGACAAATAACACGTCAACCCACAGAAAGGTCGTGAAAAACAAGGTTCTCTGCCACGTCAACCCACAGACAGGTAATGAAAAACAAGGAATTCTGCCACGTCAACCCTTAGACAGCTAGTGAAAAGCAAGGCTCATTGCCACGTCAACCCTTAGACAGCTAGTGAAAAGCAAGGCTCTCTGCCACGTCATCCCTTAGACAGCTGGTGAAAAACAAGGCTCTCTGCCACGTCAACCCTTAGACAACTAGTGAAAAACAAGGAACTCTGCCACGTCAACCCTTAGACAGCTAGTGAAAAAAGGGGGTTCATTGCCACCTCAGCTTCAACATCGGCAAAGTCTAAAGCAGAAAGTGACCGTCTCGGCATCCAGCTGTACGCAGCGCATAAGAATTGAACGTTAAGATTTGTTTAGTCAAAGCCGGTGAACACGTGGACGTGTGGCAAAATAGATGACGTGTAGAGACCAAAAGTAATTTCAAAGCGGTTTGGAGTGAACTCGACGCAAAGGAAGTTTATGGGAAAGGGGTGACGTGGCCGCGTGGAAGAAGAAGATTCTCGTGTTTGCTTGGCCGGCTGGCTGGCTGTGAATGAATGGATAAGCAAACACCAACGGAAAAGAGTTGTGAAGGTTGAGACAAAGTGACGGAATCCGGAAAATTGCGTGTTTGTGAATTCCAAGAGGTTTAGTTTTTCAACGCTGGAATCCCTGGTATAAGATGATAATTCATGGAGATTAATGTGAGGTTTGTATTGATGATCAGCATAGAGAAAGTCAAAATATTAGCTGTGATTTTTCTGATTTAGGAGTTTGGATTCGGGTCGGAAGAAGCGGAATTTGTCATCGGCGGGCGAAAATTCGGAGGGATCCAGGTCCAGAATTTATTGTTGCGTCAGGCCAGATTTCGGTATTTTATTCGTGGAAATTCGAAGTTTTTGATTTGGAGATCGTATAGGAGGAACACAAAAGTCAGAGCTGTAGGATTGAATTGGCTCGGCGGTAAGCGGAGATTTCGTTTCCGTTGGGAATTTTCCAGGGAGTTGAACTGATCGGTGGGGGTTAAAGATCGGGGTTTGGAAGTCAAATTTGGAGAAGGAAATCGGCTAGGGCGCAGGCGGGATTAGCGTGTCTGTTAGGAGGAGAATTGAAGGATTGCAGGGAGCAGGAATCGTGGCTGGAGATTGGAAATCGACGGAAGTGGAGATAAATTTTGAGGGTCAAGCGCGAGTTCTGGTTGAATTTAGGGTTGGTTCTGGAAAACAGGGGCTCGTAGGGTTTGCTCTTTCAGAATTGAGCAGTGGCGAGTTAATCGCATGGCTCAGGCATCGATTTTTCCCGTGAGAAAGAGGCGGCTTTCGATGGGAGCTTTTATTCCTCCCGTTTCGCCGATTGCTATGGCGAGTGCGTTGGTGTTTCTCGCGCAGGAGATCTCACGGTGTCTGAAACCCCGGGTTTGTCAGAGGCGAAACGCTACTGTCATGATGAGGAGAATAAAGGTTTTGTCTGTGCTTTTCGAAGTTGTTAGGGATTCGGGGCAGCCGATGCCTCCGTCCGCCATGCTTTGCTTCCATGAGCTGTATATTACGCTTCAAAGGGCCAAGGTTTTGCTTCAGGAATGCAACGATGGAAGCAAGGTATGGCTGTTGATGCAGGCGGATTCCATGGCGTATCAGTTTCACGAGCTCACGCAGGAGATTGTGACGGCCCTGGATGTCTTTCCGTTGAAATTGATGGACATTTCCGAGGACGTGAGGGAGCAGTTGGAGCTGCTGCACCGGCAGGCGAAACGGTCCAAGGTCTCTGTCGAACCTCTCGAGGATGAGCTCCGGAAGGATGTTATTTCGGTTCTGGATGAATTCGAGAGGAAAGTTACTCCGGATTCCACCAAATTGCAGAAGATTTTCGAGCACTTGGAGATAAGAAATGGTAAAGATTGCAGAAACGAGGTTCAATTATTGGAAGAAGAGATCGGCAACCAGTGTAATAACCCTACCGGTATTGACGGTCCAGTTTCTTTGATCAACAGCCTGATCAGCCTCATCCGCTACTGCAAATGCGTCTTGTTTGGCGTCACAGAGATTGAACCCGAGGCCGATAAGAACAAATCCCCTGGCTCAAATTCAAAACCCGAAAATGGCGAAGAAGGATGTGCAATTCCCGACGATTTTCGGTGCCCTATTTCTCTGGACCTAATGCGCGATCCCGTGATCGTCTCCACCGGCCAAACCTACGATCGCTTTTCCATAACCCGCTGGATCGATGAAGGCCATTCCTCATGCCCTAAGAGCGGTCAGGTTCTGCTACACAACAATCTCATCCCAAACTACGCTCTCCGAAACCTAATTCAGCACTGGTGCGAAAGCCATGGCGTCCCCTTCGACAAACCAGAAAAGAGCAACCGTAATGCTTCGCTAGAAAGCGTAGCCACAACCAGAGCGGCGCTTGAAGCTACAAAATTGACGGCTGCATTTCTAGTCGAGAAGCTTTGCAGCGGCACAGCAGAGGTGAAAAAGCAGGTCGCCTACGAGCTCCGGCTTCTTGCAAAGTGCGGGATGGACAATCGCGCCTGCATCGCAGAAGCAGGGGCGGTTCCATTACTGATCCCTCTTCTCTCCTCAGAGGATGCAAGAACACAGGAAAATGCGGTAACAGCACTGTTGAATCTCTCGATCTTCCCTAACAACAAGAAGGTCATCTTTGAGGCCGCGGATTCCATCGATTCGATCATCAGTGTCCTCAAGGCAGGTCGCAGCATCGAAGCCAAGGAAAACGCAGCGGCGACGATTTTTAGCCTTTCCGCCATTAACGACCACAAGAAGATCATAGGCGAGAAGCCAGACGCCATTCCGGCACTGGTAGATCTGCTGCGCACAGGAACCCCGAGGGGCAAACGAGATGCAGTCTCGGCGCTCTTCAATTTAGCCATTTTCAAAGAGAACGCCCTCAGAGTTGTAGAAGCCGGCGCTGTTCCATTCCTGGTGAAACTTCTGGGCGACGATGAACAAGAACGGCCAGGGCTTTCAGACGACGCTCTAGCAGTTCTCGCTGTTTTGGGCGGGCAAAGACACGGTCTCATTGCAATCAGCCAGGCATCTGCAATACCCATTTTAGTAGGTCTTCTCCGCTCGGCTTCTCCCAAAGGAAAGGAAAACTCCATAGCTGTTCTGCTCGCCCTCTGCAAAAATGGAGGCGGCCTCGTTATAAACTCTGTTCTCAGAATACCTTCATTGGTGCCCTCATTGTACTCGCTTCTCACCTCAGGTACTCCTCGCGCTAAGCGAAAGGCGACCTCATTTTTCAAGATGCTACAGAAATGGGAGCACTGTAGACTTCCCATTGATGACTCCTTCACCACCTATTCTACACATTCCAGAATCGCCATCACTGCCAACGCCCCCTTGCGGTAGTCTCTTTTTCTTACTTCTTTTCTTGTAATTTCACAAAAATAGTAAATTGATTCAAGTATTCTACAAATTGGGTTACAGATATCAGTCTTCCAAAATTGGGTTACAGATATCAGTCTTCCAAAATTGGTTACAGATAATCATTCTTGAAAATTTGGGTTACAGTAAATCATTCTTGAAAATTTGGGTTACAGTAAATCATTCTTCTCATTCTTCAAAAAATGGGTTACAGACATTTTTTTTATTTAAGAATGTTTTTAGATGCTATTCTTGTTCTTTGTTATGGATTGTATTGTATTGTATTTGTATTGGTCTGTAATGTCCGCTTTACAGGCTATGGCAACAGTATAGACATAGATTACCAGCATACGTACAAATTGTGAACAGGGTTCTCGTTGCCTTCAAATTTTGCATCTGGAAATACCTATTTAGAGATTTTTTTCTTTGTTAAATGTTCGTGGCAATCTGCTCAACTGTATGCATTTATGAATAATGTGATTGAGAATTTCCTCAAATAATGTAACTTTAATGTAATGGACTCTATCTGGAAATCATTGCACAATCCACTGGGTTTTTTTTCAGACGCCCTCTTAAGGAGTATAAACAGTGTAGATTTATTCCAGAGAGTTTGGAATCCATTTACACCTCTCCCGTACAGGAGTTATTTGAGCCTCTGCACCGAACTTATTTTTGATCAATTATAAATTGAATCATTGCCCTTTCAATAGGTGTTCGCATTTTTCATGAGTTGTAATGAACTCCCAAATTTGGAAATGTTCACACGAAAGCAAATGACTACTAAAATCATCGTTTGCCAACTACGGATTGGACAGCTAAAATAAATACATTCAGTGGCCCATCAAATGTCTGTAATTATCTGTTGCTTTGATCAATAAAAAAATGTTTTATTTTAAAACTTATCATAAAGTAATTATTATTTATAATTTTTATTGTATTTAATAAAAATATCTTTAAGTACGACCGTGCAGTAAAAAATTAGTTAGAGATGTTTTTACTCCCTAATAACTAATAACTGAAGCAAGTTTCAAGGATTCCTTAAAGATATGGGAAAGTAGCTTTATCTATTTCGTTTTTTTAATCTTGTTTTGAATCAACCAATAAAAAGTAGCTTTATCTATCATAATTATATTTGAGTGAATTTTAGGAACTTGTGAATGGTAAGATTAAGTTGATTTACCTACTTAAAGTGAAGTTTTAAAGAAAGAAATATAGAAATTAGTGTCACATAATGGAGTATTTGTTATAATTAATTATTAAATAGTTATAAAATAAGTATTATCTAATCTTATTTTAGTTTTTCATAAAAGTAACAGTTAAGCAGGGTGTTTAACTATTCTAAATGATTAACACTAGATAACCATTAGCAACACATTAACAACAAGTGAATAATAGCCAAAATAAGAAACATCTTAAATCTACCTCTATCAAAAATAATAGACAAGTTACACCAAACCACCAAGCATAGTCATAGTACCACATATCTAGTAAAGTAAAACAACCCAATCTAATGGAGTTATTAGCAGTATTAAAAGTATATAACATGTGCCATGCAGGGCAAAACCACAAAGAGTTAAGCTTAGCAAAAAAGCTATAAACTAAAGCATTAAGACTAAGGTCCTAGAGGCCAGAAAGAAGCCAAAAAATAGAAGGACCAACAATCTCCATCATGATTTCTTCTCAATTAACATCTTTGACAGCAAAACTCTAGCCCACTCCATAGAAAGGAATTGGAACAAATCTTTGTGATCTTTGTCTTCCTTCAGCTTGTCATCTCTCACATGTTCTTGCAACTGACATAAGGTGGTAGTAGAACTATGCATCACCTTCATCGTGAACCTACTCACATTATGCATATGCTTGTCCAAACCCGCCAAATTAGCCCTAAGGTTGTGAAGGTCACTTTCAATACCATCAATCTGCTGTTTAATTTTGTCGACGATGACGCCTGGGGCATGACTTGGGCTAGGGGTATCTTTCATTTATCTAGGTATGTGCAAGATCACGAGGGGCTAAAAAGTGGCAATGGAGAAAAAAATGTGTTTTCAGCCTTTGGAGGAATCTCATCAAACACCATGGCAACTCTAAGTGCAAAATCTACTAGTTTCAAGTCCAAGTGTTGATATGTGTAAGATTATCTCTGATCTTTTATGTTTTTCAAGTTTTCTATGAATTTGCAGCTTGTATCAAGCTTCTAAATGGATCCATTTCATAGAAATGTTTATTCTGCCCCCCATATGATATTTCTATCTCCTAGCCCTCCTATGATCAATACCAGCCTCAACCACAACTTGGTTATGGCCCAAATCCATTTGTTGCACCATACATGCAACATGTCCAATATGCCTACCACCCTCCCATCCTTGCTCCATTGGTCCCAACATCTTTAGATGATGAAATCAAAGCCATGGTGTTGAAGATGCAAGTTATGTTGTAAGACTTGAGTAGGGAGGCCCATGAGCAATTTTTAGACTTCCAAAAGTGGATTGACGAACAAAGCAAGCAGTTGTTGGACCTCAATATGCAAGTGGATGAAATCAAGAGGCAACAAGAGTATGAGAAGTGAATGGAGGTCCAACATGGGCAATTTGAGGAGGAATATGCTTGCCAAGCCTCTCCTTATCAACAAGAACAAGATTGCTAGACTCTCCTTTGCTCTCTGGAGTGGGAGGCATGAAAAAATTAGTTTGAGGACCTTGCAAGAAGGATTTCTATAACAGATGAAGAGGCAAGGCTTAATCTTGCTCAAATGCAAGCATCTGAAGCACAAGAGGCTCCTAGACGCAAATTTGCCAGCTTTAGATAGGGAAATACTTCCTCCTTGCAAGTTCTTGTACAAGAGCCATAGGTCCACTAACAAACTACATTGTCAAATCCATCATCTGAAGAAGAGCCACCCAAATGCAAGCTTTCTAGCTTCAAAAAGAGTGAGCCTTCCCAGGTCGCCATTTCAAGTTGCAAGGATCCTCAACCTAAACCTTAAACACCTCCTCAGCTTGATGTTTGCGAGACTTCATATGATTATCATCCCTTCTACATAGATCTTGTGGAGGTGAATATATCTTCTCTCACATCAGAGATAGTACAAGAGAAGCTGCCAAGAGAAGAGAAATTAGTGTTGAAACAAGAGGTAGAGGAAGAATATTCCAAGGAAATACATTTCCTTGAAGAGGAACACATTGGTATGCATGAGGTTGCTTCTTGATCTATGCATAATGTTACAACAAAGCAACCAATCCAAGAAGAAGAATTTTTTGCTTCTTTAAGCTATCATAGGGATTGTTGTGACATGAGGATCGTGCAAAGAATGTGGGAGATTGATTTGTATGAGCTTGAAGTGTCATGTTTATATAGAAAGCCATCATCTCCTACATGTGAGGAACATGAGTTGCAACAACAAAAAGAGGAGAGACACACACCACCAGCCACACTATAAGAGCCAACCCATGTCGACTAGCAAGATACAAAATTTGCAGAGCACAATAACATGGTCTAGGTTGATTTCTTTGATCAAGTGTCATCAAGAGGATGCCCCCTAAGGCATCTAGCTCTGAAAGAAAATTGCATGTTGCCCTTGGTCATGTTTGTTTCATAAAATGAGGGTGAGTATCACAAGGAGGAGAAAGTGTTTCTTGCTCAAAAGAAAATATTCTAGTGCTGGATAATTTATTTATTCTCAACATTGGGAATGTATTCCAACAAGCTATTATATGCTTGTCATTCTCTCTACCCTGGCTAGTTGCCCATATGCATGAAAGGAACAATAAATACGTTAGAAAGGGCAGCTATTTCAACAAGTCAGTTAATGGCTTTGTTTGAGGTTTTATACATAAATATTTTTACATAGTAGAATAGGTGTTTTCATCTTTCCAACAAGTGCATGAGCACAACTATTTCCCTCCTAGAAATAGAAAAGTTTTGTTTTGTTTATCTTGGAGAAGTTGTGGATTTTCATGAAGTTACAAGTGGGCTAATTCTTCATTTTAGTGTTGGTGACTCTATCCCCAATGGATTGCATAAAGACGACTGATCATATGCTTTGCAGGAAAGCATCCTCCCTGAGTCGAAAGAAATATTGGCTATTTTTTCCACCATTAGCCTAGCATAGATAACTAAACTAAGATATATTTTCAATGGTTTAAGATCTTGTTAGGGCCGACATGTCATGTTTGTCGGCATTTTTGTGGCTAACCTGTCGTTTTATCCCTTCCCCCTACAAGTCAAATGTCGGTGAGAGGGATCTGAAGGTACAATTTAGGAGCAACGCATTAGCAAGACATATTTTGGGTCTTGCCAATATAACAGTTCATTGGGGTAACATATGTGGTCACTAGAAGTTTAAAGATGCCACTCGATGGGCCATGTTTCCCCAATGGGGTGACATTAGTAAGACATGTTTAATGTCTTGTTAATATCTAAGGTGGACCAAAATGTTGTGTTATCCCATTTTTGTGATTTTGCAAGGGGGAAAATGGCATCTTGCGAAATGGCAAATTTTTTCCAATTCATAGTTTCTTCCATCCTTCTTAGTGTTGTTAGTTGTGACACCACACCATCCGTCTGATCAAGATTTTTTTTCATGAAAGGTTGTGTTTTAATCTTTTATTGGGAGATTTTGTGCCGCATCTTGGCCATCCATTCCAAACATAATCTTCATCGACGACTCACATTTAAACTGGTGGCTTGGGTCTATTTTCTATGCATGGCGATGTTTCTTACATGTGTATGGGGTGGGTTAACTCGTGTTTTCTACCTAGACAATTATTTTCCAATAGTTTAATTTGACTGTTTGTGGCCACAACACATTATTAGGACTCTATTTTTAATGTTGAGTGACTTCTTTTGGTTCTATAAGATGACACTAGTGCATCTCATGCTTATTTATTGACTTGCAAGGATATTTTTGTCCCTTCCATCTATCAAATGCATCATTTGGGCCATTTTTTGTCACTTCCATTAATTAAGTTGCACACAGAGATCAGATATATTCTAATATTCATTTATTTTTGCATTTGTAACCTTAACTCCAATGTGGTTGGAGTTTGAAATCTAAGGTTGTAATCTGAGTTATGCCTAAACTCTATAAATACATTTTTTGTACATAATTTTAGGGTTGTTCTTCTCTTGTTCTCTTGCAGTGGATATGCCCTGCATTTGAATTTTTCCTTTGCCTAATATTAATACAAATCTTTGATTTTGCCTCTTATTACATTCAACTATCTTGTGCATTTCATTTCCTTATGTTGGATAATTCCTTTTCCATTCTTAGCTTATATGTCATGTTAGATCTTATTAGTTGTCTTGTGAATGTATTTCCTGACAACATCTCATAAGTTGTAACCTGCATGTATGTTTTGGGATAGAATTAGAGTTAATAATTGTGTATGTTTGGGGTTTTCTTGATAATATATATAGCCATAGGTAGGAAGCAACCAAATTTTCCATCTGGTGCATCACCCCCTTTCCCTTTTAGCATATCCTTCTCCCTTTTCCCTCAAAATCCAGTAGTTTAGGTGCACCCTGATTGTAAGGAAGTCATCCTTCTCTAAAGGTTCAACCTCAAAGTGCAAGTCCTACACTTGGAGGTTATTTATGTGTTTCACAATGTTGCTTGGGGGTCATACCCCAAGCATGTGTGCAAACTTTTGTGTTAACAGTTAATTCAGATGGAATTCATGTGTCCTATCTACAAGATTTGTCTTGTGAGGCTATCCGGTACTATTTTTCTCTCTTTTCTAATGACTCACCTCCTACTAAGGATGAGGAGACCTTGATACTTTCTTGTATTCCTTCTCTAGTCACCAATGTGATGAATGATTCTCTCATGCATATGATATCTTTGTATGAATTGGAGGAGGTTATTTTTGGGATGCATAAGGGTAAAGCTCTAGGCCTTGATGTGTAACTCATTAATTTTTTTTAAATTTATGAGATATTGTTAAGTTGGATTCGCTAGAGGTTATTCGTGAATATTAAGTTAGCAAACAAGTGCTTGAAGCCTTGAATTCTACTTTCCTAGTTCTTATACCTAAAAAAGAAGGTGCTAATATGTTGGATTTCTTTTGCCATATTTCTCTATGCAATGTGGTCTAAAAAATTATTACTAAGCTAATTGTTGAGAGGCTTAAACCCTGGCTTCCCACCTTGATCTCATATGAGCAAGGAGGTTTTGTAACAAGAAGACAAATTATGAATGGTGTGGTTTTTGCCTCTGAATCCATTAACTCTGTATGGCAATTTCTAAGGAGAAATCTATGTTTAGAAAATTGGAGATGACTAAAGCTTATAATAGAGTTAAGTGGTGCTTTCTGTGGAAAATTCTCCTTGCCTTTAGATTTAGTCTAGAGTGGGTTACTTGGGTTACTTGGGTTATTAGTTGCGTTACTTCTTCATCCTTCTCTGTTATTCTTATTGGAGAGCCTTCTAAGCTATTTGACACTTCTAGGGGTCTTTGCCAAGGTGATCCTCTTTCACCCTATTTGCTTATGGTTATGGTTGAGGGCCTTAAAAGATTTATTAAATCTTTGGTTTCATAGGATCTAATGTATGGCTAAATTTGGGGTAATGAGTTGCTTAAGGTTTCTAATCTTCATTTTGTGGATGCTACTGCTCTTATCAAGATGGCCCGATTTCATGAAGCTCAGTTCTTTAGGAGAATGTTGGATATTTATTTAGCTGCTCGGGTTAGAAAAAAATGAGCAGAATTCCTCAATCTATTTTTTCAATACTTCACAATCTATCCAGAGGATAATTTCTTATATCTTAAGGTTTCAAATTGGGTCTCTACCCTGCTTTATCTGGGCATTCCTATTGTTGTTGGTAGGAAACCTAGACTATTTAGGTAGGACTTGCTTGATAAGTTGCATTGAAAGGTAAACAATTAGACTCGTCATTGGCTTTCTACTACTACTCAGGTGACCCTCCTCCAATCAATGATTCAACCTCTTCCTATTTACAAATGTTTGTTTCAAGAAACCCCTATGTATTTTATTAAGGAATTTGATTCCCTCTCACACCAATCTCTTTGAAGTGGTAGTTAACAGAGTTCTAAGTGGAACCTTATCAAATGGTAATCTATGTCTTAGCCAAAGTAGGAGGGGGGTATTGGTCTTCATTCTTCTATCTTGAGTCAAGAGGCCCTTGTAGCCAAATTATATTAGTGTTTGTGTAGTAGTCAACATCAGCTTTGGGCTCACATTCTCACACATAAGTATTTATAGGGAGTTGATTATTTGGATATTTCCAATCCTTTGGAAGACAGGGGCTCTATGGTTTGCCACACTTTGAAAATAGAAGCCCAGTTGGTTAAGGGGGGGCTTTTTTGGATCTACAATAGGGGCTTTGCAACTCTCTTTTGGAGAGATTCTTGGGATGGTCACCCCCTCTTCTTTCCATGAATCTATATCTATAGGCCCTTTCTTATTATTTTATAGAAGCTAGATGGCATAAGGTTGTTTATTATAAGACTGTTCAAAATTTAGCCCTAGTTGTTGGTTATAGATGGAAGGATTCTTCTAAATAGCCATTGGGTGGTTTAGAGAGGGATCAGAACGAGCTGACTTAGATTCTGACTTCTTGAGAGTAGTTCCTTGATTGAACCGAATGTCCAGGAATGGGGTGGTGATTCATCTAGTAAATACTTCATTTCTGCATGGTATCTAGAGCGTAATAGATAGTTGTTTGGAGGTGTTGAGGTGCCTTGGTGGAAATAGGCTTAGAATAAATTTTTCTTGGCCCAAATACAATTTTTTCATGTGGCTAGTGGTTCACAACTAATGTCTTAACTGGAATAATTTATACAAGTGATGTTTTCATGGTCCCTTGACGTGTGTCTTATGTTGTAACAGTGAAGTGTCTATTTCTCATCTTTTCTTTTAGTACTCCTTTGGTAAGAAAATCTAGCACTTTTGGTGGGGTGTATGGGGTCAGGCTTGCTAGCATGTCACCTCTTTGTCTTAGTTTTGGGTCGGTTGGGGTAAATCTCCTGCTAAAACTTATTTTCTTCAAGTTGTTTGGGCTCTTGGTCCTTCTTTTATCATTTGGCATGTTTGGTTGGAGAGGAATCAAAGGATGTTTCAGGATGCGAAGATGGGTTCTATATGTTACAAGTAGTGGTTGTCGTTGCACCAAAAGATCGACCTGTTAATACCTGATACAACCACTAGACTTATAAAAGACATAGGAGGCTGTTAAACTATGTCACGAATCTCGAGGGGAGCGCTGACCATTTTTCAACAATCTCCCCCTCAACGTTACTCGAGGGGATTCGAACCTGTGACCAAGCTCTGATACCACTTGTTAGGAATGGGAACACTGAGAGGGGGGGGTGAATTAGTGTTCACTAAATTCAATCTTTGATTTACTCTTAAACTTAACTTGAATGCTTAAGTACTGAAATGAACATTAACATAAACAAGAAAAATGAACTCAACACATAACACCAATATGGTTACGGGGAAACCCAAATAGGTAAAAACCCCGGTGGGAATTGACACCCACTAATAATCTGTACTAGTGTCTTATGATCCTTGTTAGAAGATCCTTAACCCTGTTAGGAGTTGTCTTTACAATACTTTTAGTACAGTGACCTTGTCAAGGGTCGGACCCTGTTAGGAGTCTTTTACAATAACCCTGTTAAGGGTGTGGACACACTGTCCTAGAGCTCACTGCTCAAGTGGTGAAGCCTACAACCTTTTGATCTTAGATACACACTATATCTGCTGGATGAACTGGTGTTGTGACACTGCTTGTCAGATCAGTTCCTTTGATGTGTTGATGCTTTGACCTCTTGCAAAGCTCTAATACATCTTATCAACTCTTCGCACACTTCTGCTCTACTTATCTCAATTCTATATCCACTTTCAGACTAATTACAAAGGTCGCATCTCATATTTATATGCGCTTATCAAAATAATTAACTAGGTTGGCCTATAACCGATTACATACAACGCTTCCAATTGAATTGGCTCAAGTGTCTTTACATACAAACATATTTACATGTCTATAACCTAAATACAATAGGCGCATAGCCTTTACAAAATAATATTATCATCGCTAATCAAATTACCAACAGTCGACTGCATACTCTGTTATGTTCTAGCATTCACTGGTTGTACCTCTTCAATTGTTTGTATCTTCATCATATGATACCATCTGATCATGTGCTTTTAGACTTAGCATGAATACATACATACAAGCTTAACTTCAAGGGCGCATACCATAACTAGGTCATACACATGTGCACTGATGCTCTGATCTACTGGTGCTCTGTTGACTGTCAAGTCTTCTGTACTTAGCCAAATACTGATCTTTTGATGATGTGCATTGACTCCAAAACACTATATGACTTTGTTGCCATAATGACAACACTATATCTAGTCATATATGACAGTATAGTCACCTTGCCAACAATCTCCCCCTTTGTCATTGATGGCAACAAAGGAATATGGCATAGTTACTAACTGTATACAAAAATCTTTATCATACTCTAACTTATATCTCCCTTATACTTTTTACTATATATCTTCTTTACACATATGACTCCATATTCTATACATTACTCCCCCTTTGACATTAATGACAAAGGTGTTCCAAAAACTATATCTACAAGTACTTACAATGTTAAGACATCCGGATATGTTGTCTGCAACTTTTGGATCTCTTGTTTCCATAATGTAATCAGTGCATTGACAGTTTGGAGATGGGTGCATAAGGCATATGTCAGCTTCTCCATCTTCTCCAAATCTGAGCTAGGACCTTGATCATATGTCACCATGGTGGCATCGATCTCCTTGATGTTCTGATTTAGTACATCTAAAGAGGGCGCAAGAGCATTTCTTAGCTGTGTTTGCCTTGCCCTTATCTTAGACGTCTCCTTCTCAGCTTTTTCTATTTTATCTATCTGTCCCTGGTATACATTGTTGCACATGTTTACATAAATGGATGGATCTTCTACTTATTTCCTTATGCTATCAATCATAGCTTCTGCCTCTTGGATCTTCTTGTATAGATCAGTAGTCAACTTGTCCTAGTTCATACAGTCAGCAATAATCTTCCTGCCCTTTGCTGCAAACTCCTTCAAAGATGCTTGACCAATCTTTAGAGAACTTAGGTCAAGTGCAAAGTTGCTAACCAATTCACTGAGCCTCTTCTTTATATACTTCTCTTCTGCAACTAGGGATGCAAATTCTTCCAAGCTAGAAAAGTTTGTCTTAAAATTTGAAAGAATTGTGCTCACATCATCCACTGAATGAACCTTAGACACTTCCTTGTCTGAAGGTAGCAGGTTGTTCAAGATGTTCACTGACTCAATAAATAAGGGATTCCTCATCACTTGTTTCTCTTTGACCTTCTCCATAGCTAAGACATTGATCTTGATCGGGTCTTCTTGTCTCCAAGAGTCCAAACTGGTGGTGTCCGATGTCAAACTTGACAAAAATGATGTTGAGTGTAATGGAGTGATAGGAGTGCTATCCATCACTTCATGCTTAACATTGACTAGCATCTCAACATATTTCTCATATGTTTGCTCACTATCTTTCATCTCTACTTCTCCTTTCTCTTTTTCTGCTTCCTTTTCTTTTTATTCTTCTTTCTTTTCTTCTTTTTCTATCTCTTTTTCTGTTTCTTTTTCTCCTTCAACTTCTATCACATCCTCAATCAATACTTCTTGTTGATTAGGAGTGTTACCACATAGATTCTTAGCTTCTTGAGTGCTTACAAAAGCTTCTTCAAATTTATCCAAATCAATATTTGAGGCCACCATTGCAATCTCAACATTGTCAATAAAAATTGTATCATCCTTATGTGCTTCTACCATAGGCGTGGGCTTCTCTACCTTTGTGGGTGCTACAACTGTAGGCGCTGAATCCTGAGGACCTATATTACATACATTGATGGTCTCTTACTCCTTTTCTACCATTGTGGGCATTTGAGTAGTGGGCGCAGTAGGTGGGAACATGTGCCTATTCAGGAAAACTGTCTCAAAGGCTTTTTTTGTTTCCTTTGCAACTAGTTCATAGTTCTTGTCCATTATATGCAAAGTTCTTGACTTGGTTCTAAGATGTGGCTTCACCAGATCTAAAAATAAGGTCTTCTCCTCTAGAGAACATACTGGTAGACTCTCATCTAAGATCTTCTCTCTTATTCTCAGATCTTCCTCCATTGCTTGTCTCTTTAAGAAATCTAAAATGTTCCAAACATTGTCTAGAATAAAAGTCTTCAATTCTAGCACTGTCTTCTTAAACTTAAACATATGCTTGATAATCATGCTATGAATCTCTGACTTATCTATTTCACTGTATTTATCATAAAATTTTCCTATTTGATCAATCCTTCCTTCCTCAATTATCCTTGAACTTAGCACTTTTAGACTAGGTCTAAAACTTACTTGTGGAGGTGCTTGAGTACTCTTTCTTTGGCTCCTTGTAGTGCGCGAGGATGGATGACTAGTTCCTATCTCTTTCTTCCTCTTTGCCATTGTCTTATACTCTAGAGGAGCAGTAAGATCAATTGTTTCCTTGGGCACATGAGGGGTATCATTTGTTTTACCCTTTAAATCATCAGACTTCTCCACTTTTACCTTCTTCAATTTTGGATCATTAGACTCTGCCTCTACTGCAGATGCACTCTCAATTCCCAAAGAAATCTTTTCTTGTCTTGCTTTTTCCAGGTCTACTTGAGTTACTCCATGAATTTTCAATATCTCAGAAGTAACCTTGGTTACTTTTCTTTTAGTTGCTACGCTGTTCAAAACAGCATCAACTTCTCTTATTTTCTCTTCATAAGTCCCCCATCTTGGCTCATTAGGGTCCTTAGGTGCTGATAACAGTACTTGAGCATATGCCTCTAGGATTGGCTCCTCAACCTCATATCCAAGTGGATGAATCCACTTTGTCCTTGGTTCCACTACTTCCATACAAGTTGTATCAGTTTCTACCATGAAACAAATAGTGTCTTTGTATTTTTCAACAATGCTTTCTGGAATCCTGTATCTTATCTGCATTCTGATTCTGAATGTCTTCAATTCCATTGTCATGTAGTCCTTTAGTGTATTTGCCTTAAAGGATATCTATGGAATTGTAGGCATACTCTTGTCCAAATACAAATCTGACACCTTTCCAAGAATGTGGAAGTACATGTATATGATTAAAGACCCAAACCTGAATATTTTGGTCTTGTCATGTTTAATGGTTTCAATGTTGTCTATCAATTGTGTGCGCAGGATCTCACACAAATTAAACTCTCCATTTTTTCTCACAAGTCTTATTGCTGCAAGATTTATGGCCGCTAACACACTATTCACCCTGTTGGTGTGTTGAAACCTATACCCTAGTATCATAGATATCAATTTGATGTCTTTTTCCTCTATAGGCTCTATAGTCATTCCGCGCCTATCACTTCTTGATTTGCATGTTTTCTCAACAAGTTTTCTCACATCCTTGCCTGCTGGAAGAACAGCGCCTTTCTTAGAGAGACCTACCATCTCATGAATTAGGTCTCATGTAATCCTTACTGGAACTTCACCTATCCAGAATAGGTCATCATGAATTCTGCTAAGCAAGATCTTTATCCACTCAAACTCATAAAACTCATATGTCATAGCATATTCAACTATGGGATGGTTATCTAACTGCGCAAACTCATCAAGGAAGGTTTTGTCTGATTTCTTCATGGTCTCAATGTGCGCTCTAATTCTATCAAGACCTACTAGCTCCTTCTTACAATATATGTATGCACGAATGTCTTCGACATGCATAACACTCATAAGAGTGCGAGAGAATGCCCCTTCTAGGTCATCCAATGTAGATTTGAACGGGTGCCTCTTAAATACATATATTTTCTTCTCCGCAACATCAAATACAATAGGAGTAGCCATCACTTACTTGTATATCACTTTCCTAATGGTTTCCAAGAACTTCTGAATCGGCACGACGGATTAGGGCTTCCGCAACCGATCAAACACACTGCTTCGCTGGTGAATCAAGCTGCAATCCTTCACAATCAACTGCTAGGGCTTCTATGCTCTTCAATCTCTCTGAAATTGAATGCAATGAGTTATCTACAAGCTTATGTGTACTTTAAAGTAAAAATTCTACCATTAATGCTTGTCGCGTAAACCAAACTTTCATTGAAAATCTCCAACTTTCATTCTTCTATCAATCAGCTAGTGTGCTCTTGCACATAGGTTATGCTAGTCTCCAAAAGGTTAAATCCAAAGGCGCATACTCTAAGGGTGAGTATACTAGCTGCGCAGGGGTCTAGAGCTAAATTAGCTCCCCCTATGACCCTGAGGGCCATTCATCCAGATGTAGAGGGTGTGTCCACTGTGGATGCATCCAATACATGCTCATCAACCTTATCCTTTTTGTCTCTGACCAAATCATGCTCGCATCTTCTGAAGCTTTCACAAACTTGACTTCTCCTTCAGTATCCAATATTGAATTTTCTGACTTTTTAGGGCTTTCCTGACCTTGCATTCTTGATCTACAAAACTTTGAGATGTGTCCAGCCTTGTTACAAGAGTGACAAATAACTGGAGGCCTTATATTCCTCGGCGCATTGACATGGGTTACCATTTTACATTGTCTAGCTGAGTGACCATTATAGTTACATATCTGACATGTAACATTCTGAGAACTTATATTTGGCTGATTCTAATTTCTCTGATTATGTCGAGTCTTGGTCTTCTGACTTGTCTTACAATTCATAGCTCTATGACCAAATTTATTGCATGAATAACAGTAACCATTGAAAGGTCTTACCTCTTTACAGTTCCTTTCTATATGTCCATGCTTGTTATATGCATAACAAGTTTGGTCTACTGTCTTGCGCTCATCTTTGGATGGTTCAACATTATCTTTAGTCTAACTTCCAATCTCCTTAGCATATGTGGTGTCTTTTGGTGCTTTCATCCTTGCTCGCATGTCATCAATCTAATTTTGTGCTTCATTGAATCCAATGCCACTGGTATCTCCTTTAAGCTTCCAAGCATATAACTGAGATTCTATCAGATCCTTGCTTGTGTGTAATTTATCAATGTGATTCTTTGCGTCTTTTAACTCAAATTCCAAATTTTCTTTGTTGTTTGTTAGCTCCAAGATTTCCATGTTTGCTTGCCTCAATTCTTCATTCAGTTGAAGGTTTTATTTGATCTGTTCATCATAGACTTCCTGATTGTTAGTTAGCTTGTCATCCAATTCTTCAATCTGATCTTTCAGAGATGTGTTCCTTCATTTAGCTTTTTGACCAATATCCCTAAATCACTGGTAGAACATTCTTTTAAATCTTTTCTTAGTCTTTTGATGACTGCTTGAGCATCACTGACTTTTTCTTTTAGTTCTTCAATTTCCTTTTCGGATATGTCCAGGTCTTCAAGAGCAGCTTCAAGATTTCTTTTCAGATGTTTCATTTATGTCTTGTCCATGATCTCCTCAAGTGGTTAAACTTCTTTGCTGAGGACCAGAGCTCTGATACCACTTGTTACAAGTAGTGGTTATCGTTGCACCAAAAGATCAACCTGTTAATACCCGATACAACCACTAGACTTATAGAAGACACATGAGGCTGTTAAATCATGTCACAAATCCCGAGGGGATCACTGACCATTTTTCAACACTATACACTTATGGTGGAAAAATATTCATTCTCTTCATGAGACTATTTTAGCTAAGTGTGATTTGATTGGAGGTGTGGATCCTAGGGATGTTATTTGCAATCGTCTTAATTTTCCTCTTCAAGGAGGTGCTCTAATGTATGCTACTCATGGTAGCAGTATAGAGGCAGACATCCTTTGCGGAGGATCAATCAAGTGGGTCATTGAACAACACCTCCACGTGGAGTATTAAAAATTAACATAGATGGCTCATCTCGAGGGAATCTTGGTCATGTTGGCATTGGTAGAGATGGTTAAGATAGTTTTGGTGATGTTCAGTTTATTTTTTCTAATTATAAGAGCTTTTATACAAATAATGTAATGAAAACTCTTGTCATTTTGTATGTTGTTGAGCATTGTTGTGCCCTTGGCTAGCCCAGGATTTTTTGTGAAAATGATTCTCGAGTGGTAGTGACTTTGTTAACTAGGCAAGAGCTTGGGGATGCTAGTTTGCATTTACCTTCAATTATCAGATAGATTATCTAATTGTGTAGCTCCTTAGAATCTATTTATTTTCATTACATTCCTAGGGAGTAAAATGATGTTGCAGATTGTTTGGTCAAATAGGATTCAAATCAAATGCAGGATTAGAATATTGTGGATAAGGTGTGATTGTCTCCAGATATGTCTCATATGTGAGATCAGTTAGTGGATATTGATAGGGTTTTGTAGATTGCCCCTTCTGAGCACTTTGCTTGTGTTGTTTCTCTTTTGTGTTTGAATAAATTTTTACCCTTCTTTTAGTTCAACATTAAATAAATATATGGACAACCCTATAAAATTAATAGAATCAATTCTTCATTTTAACCTTTTAAAATGTAAAAAAAAATAAACCAATTTAAATACATTACTTAATGTAACTTCATATCCCTCAAACCCAACTCCCAACTCTTTCTACCATCTTTACCCCTAATATGTGATGATATTTTTTTTTTTTAATAATAAATATCGTACTATGAACTTACCTCCCATAATGTTGCCTAACACTCTAAAGAGTTTTTATCATGTTTATTATAACATATTAGCAAGCTAAAGAACAAAATAAATTGCCACATTAGAATAGTTCATCATGTCTAATTTTTCTTAAAATGTACAATAATTCATTATGATTGTAAATTTCAATTACTTATGTTTTGATTTAATCTAAATTATTGTGAGAAAAATAATGTTTACTTAGGTTTGAGGAGAAGTGATTTTATCTTACTTGTTATAACATATTAACAAGCTAAAGAAACTCATTAAAAATTAAATTAAATATTTTATTACCACTAACCTCTCTTATAATTTACAATCTTAATAAAATCATTTTATATATGATTAAAAGTTTCAAATACTTATGTTTTGATTAAATTTAAATTTATGTAAAAAACATATTTATTTAGATTTGATTGGAAAAAAATAATTCAATGTAATATCATTCTATTCAATAATAAGATATTCATGCTCCAATTACCATTCACTTTTTGCTCACCAACCTCTAAATTACTGACTTAAAAGAACATAAAATTTGATAACTAAAAACCTGTAAATAAATATATCATGTACCAATAATAACCACCCACTTGAACCACTGATACTCAAAATTAACTAAAACAACTACTAATACACTCCCCTAAACAAATATTTAGAAATCAATCTACCAAAATTACCTCTAACTAGTGAATGAGCTCGACAATATTTTAAAAAAACCATTATTAAGCAATATATTTGGATAAATTATTCTGTTATTTGAATGAGAACATCACATCGCTGCATGTTTTAGTTAGTTGAATGAGGACATCAGGATGCCCACTATCATTGAGGAAACTGACTATCAAAATAACTGATGCCATACATTTGTATATCTCTGTCAAACACCAGCATGAGAATATAATTTACAATTGTGTATTAAATTTCAAGATTTCTCTGTCAAACCCAATTACAAATCCATATCATATTTCAAGAAGTAGACCATACTGCACAATGGCCACAATGAAGCAAAACCAGCCTCCATTAATGGATTATTTCATGCACTCAACCTCTGTGAAACAAGGGCTCGAGCCTTGGAGATGCTTGCATTGCAAGCATATGTTTGCCTTTCAAAATATTCCAAAAGCTTAAGAAATTCAGGCTGCCCGTTACGAAGATCTTGCAAACAAACCAGTAGAGCACAAGAATCGCCAAATCTTTCCCCAAATTCAATGGCTTTAGCAGTTCTGCCAAGCTCACCATGGAATCGATCAACAAACACTCTCATGGTCTCCACCTCTTTACACCCCATTGAAGTTCCCAAACTCATAGCTTCCACCAAAAGAGACTGCGATCTACATTTTCTCACAGATTTGAGCCACCTATCTTCTTCACATACATTTTCCAGGAGTGGTTCAACATACAGAGTACCCAATCTCTTAACCAGAGCAGCCACAATGGACCAACCTTTCATTAACCTGTTAAAATTCTTGAAATTTCTATCCAACTTAGTTTTTACTATACCCAGTTGGCTTTGCATCTCTGCATGCCTTCTGTACACACTTTTCAACTCCTCCACACAAATCAGCTCCCCCTTCACAATTCTGAGCTCCTCTGTTATTCCCCTGCAATCTTGCTCAGACAGAAGAATTTTACCCTCATTTAGGGCCACAATTCTGCCTATAACAATCTGATTTTCTCTGGCTTTCCTCACAAATTCCTGCAATGATGTGAACAAATTCTGAGTCCTCAAACTGAGCTCAAAGTAATCTTCCACCAATCCCATCAAACCCACAAAATTTTCTCTTACAACAAGCCCTCCATGTCCCATGAGCAGGTATGATCACTTGGGTTCAGCAAAAAAGTTCAGTCCAAGAAAAAGCAAAGCTTTGGATGGATGAAAATGTATGTTTTGCCTGCAATGTTCACTTGGGTTCAGCCAAAAAGTTCAGTCCAAGAAAAAGCAAAGCTTTGGATGGATGAAAATGTATGCTTTGCCTGTAAATGATCACTTGGGTTCAGCCAAAAAGTTCAATCCAAGAAAATGGGTGGAAGAAATTGAATGTTTTGCCTGTAATGATCAATTGGGCTCAGCCAAAATGTTCAGTCCAGGAAAACCCTAAGTTTTGGGTGGATGAGAATGTATGTTTTGCCTGTAATCTAAACTAAACTAGAGAGACTGAGTATATATATCTGATGAACTCCATGACAAAACCGTTAATGACACCACATGTTTATCCAACATTTTGTGCACTCATGAAACCCTAGGATCAGATACTCATCCTCAGCCACAAGTTGCTTTAGGACCCAGGAACCCTAAAGGTTTCAAACTCTGAGGAACTACTGCAATTCATTGCAGCCCATTCTGAGAAGCAAGCAAAGAAGAGAAGAACAAATGGCATGATATTGTTAAAGAGGTGGTCGTATCCAGTTATGCCACTTAATCTTTGTTCTATACGAAATCAGTGTGATTAAGGCACGTATATGGTGTAGATCTGTGTGCAGACGCAAGCCCCTACCTTGAGGCTTATGTGTGGAGATCATAGCCGTGAATGGTAAACATAGTTTGGTGTGAGTTGCAGGTTGGGGAACATGAAAAACTTCCTAGGTGGCAATTTTAGTAGCCAGTCTTGTGTATAGGATTCAATGGAGTCTACGTGTTGAACTTGTTGCTTGGAGTTGAAGAAAGGGTTTTGTTATTGGCAAAAATTATGACAATTTATAACTAAGAAAGCTAAGAAAAAGTCACATATTCTAATATTAGTAACATCCCTTTTTAACAAGGGTTATAGTTATTAGGGAATGAAATATAAGTTACAAATTTTTGTTTCTCCTTGAGAAAATTCATATGTGACACTTCACACCCAATAAATAAATGAGTTTAAAATAATAATTGGGTAACATTAAGATATAAATAGATTAATTAAGTTGAGATACAACAATATTTCTTTTGAAATTGGCATAATGTGAATTTTGAATGTTGTGAGAGTGTGTGGTGGAATTCAAAATTGGATTTGGTGTCGAAGATTTGAAAAGGTTGAGGATTAAGAGCTCAATGACTTGTGATAGGGTTGTGTGTGCGATTGAGTCTACTAGTGTGGTTTTCTCTTGATGGCGTGGAGTTTTCCTCAACAAAGATAGACCCTTAAAAGCTACAAAAGATGATGACTTGGATAATATCTCTATAAAGAACATTAGGTAGTGTTAAAAAGCATTGTTGGTATTTGTTGAAATAGAAGGGAAGAGTGACCATTTTTTTTTCTAGTATTCAAGGCTCTAGATTACTTCAACAATTATCAAAATAGAGAAATTGGTTGTTTATGTGGAAAAGTTAGAATCTAATAGTTGAACCTATTATTGACATGATAGATATGTGTATTTTTTATTTTGTCTTAGTTATCAATTACACACTACAATGGAAAAGTGATCATTTTTTTCCTTATCATTCAAGGTCCTAGATTGCTTCAATGATTATAGAAACAAATAAATTGGATGTTGATGTGAACAAAGTAGGATCCAATATTTGAACATATAATTGACTTGACAGATATGTCTTTTATGTGTATTCTTAGTTATCAATCATACACTCTCGTGTGATTTGATAATGTGATAGAATAAATTAACTATGATGATGCCTTCAAATACAAGCTCTAGACATGCAAATTGAAACTTTTGACATGTTGAACAATGGGCAACAATCATATTTTGGAGGACTCTACATAAGAAATGGTTAAATTTAAATTTGAAAACAAAGGAATCACTACTCTCAACCATAATATAGCCCAAAGGATAAAACCATTGGTATTCTACCCAAGATGGACAATTATTTGAGAATTGTGTGAGGAACATTCTAAAATTGGGTGATAGGTCTTAACAAAGCACTAAATTCAATTGAAGGACCAATGAAAATGTTAAAAATGGCTACTAAATTCTAGGACTATCCATATAAAAATATACAAAGTGGCATATGTATTTTCTCCTCTATATTTTGGCCCTACATTTGGTGAGCAAGAAAATCTAAATAAGTGTGCATGCTAAAGGTATTTTTTTTCTTTCGCTTAATAAAGTGGCACATGGGGGATCATGCCCACTTCTATTAAAATATTGAAAAAATATTACAATATGAGCAAGAGGTGAACTCAAACATAGCTCTCATAACTTAGTCCAAAAAAATACATTTAATTTAAGCATTATGTTTCTTAATATATATTATGAGAAAGTTGAAAATAAAGACAAAAGCAACAAAGAAGTTAACTATCATTTTATAATCAAAAAATATTAATTAAAACTCCAAAACCAAGAGGATACACTTTTCCATCAACAACTCTATTTTTCATCATTGAAAATTTTATATTCGAATTCTTCTATACCAAAACAATTCCAGCTCCATGAATCGCCAATCTTGAAAATACGACTCTATATAAAAATAAATTTTCATAAACCACTTTTCTTTCCTTTGCCAAAACAAATTTATAGATGTCTTCACAATGATGAAGAACCTTGTCAAACTATTCCAAAGAGCCTAACCGCAATCCATCCAAAGGATTGTTGGATTGTTAAGAATACACCTTATAGTAGGCGATTCATGAAAATCCTTATGGAGAAAGATGCCTCCTTATGTGATAGGTGAATGTCACGATCATATTCCTCTAAAGATTCATTCATTTTTTATTTTCTTTTTGAGCACATACTTCTTAAATGAAGGTGTTGGCAAGAAGTTTTAACCTCTACATCTTGCATTATGTGCATTACATTGAATAAAATGAAGGAATGGTCCCACTATACTTTTTTAGGGAAAGGCACATAAATATATTCTCCTATACTATTTAAATTATGTTTTTAATAGATAGAGAATTTATTATAGAACCTTACGCATCTTTAACAGATTCATATCTACCCAGAACTTATGTTTTGTACTTATTGGGTGCAAGCAACGCTCTTTTATTGCCAACTATCACCATGGGAGGACAAGATGAACTCTATCAACAATAGCCTCATCCAATATCAAATGCTAGCCATTGCAAGTCCAATATACTCTCATAGTGATATTATTGTCTAAATCAATTCAAACTCTTATAGAATGTGAGCAATTAATTCTCATTAATGAAACCCAATTTATAATATCATTTAATGAGCATGAAAATATATTTATTAGGATTGAAGATAAATGATGTGTCATCAACATTTCTTATTCCAAACGAGTACAAAAATAAATAAAAGAAATATGATGCATTCTAAAAAATGAAACATAGTGATATGCTAAAATCTAATCCACAAGAGCAAGAATGTACTCTCAATTTATGAAAAATATTCATAAACTAAGAACAAAACCAATAGTAATATGGCCCAATTGTATTTTTAGAACCCCTATCTATAGTTATCTCATATGTAGAGGATATTATCTATGATTTCCCTATTGCATTTTTCTCTTTGAGCTTAGCATTTTGTACATAACTCTAGTGACTCTTCTCATAACCATAAGTATCTACTATGATTAGTGGCCACAATCCTGATCCCTAATAGATATTTCCTTATAATAACATGTGGATATAGTGGACCAATTAATTTATGGTATTAAAGCTTGCCTCTCTAAGTTTCACAAACTAGACAACCTAGAGTCTAGGTTGAACATCCTTAATGAACATCTCAACATAGATACAATGTAGTTCATATTTTGATATGAGAGAAAAATCTAATGCTGATGGTTTTTCAACCCCTAGATTCTAAGCAAGCCCTAATGTGCACCTAGTCTAGACTTTTAAAAATTTTATGGCACAAACCTATCGTCTAGTTAAACAAAGTAAAGTAGTGTTTTATCATCCACCATATTCCTATGGATCAAAACCTTTTTGTTACCTTACTCCACGTATAACACCACTATTCAATGTTATCAATGGTTGGAAAAAACTTAATTTTTTCATGCAAGACTAGATTTGCATTATAAAGATGTCCTCAATTCCTCTAGTCTGAGTGTACAAATACTTCACTAAAGTCTTAAGTAAATTAACTTAGATTCATTCATTGTATGACTACCAGAACTAGTTTTAGAAATGAACCAATTAAAAAGGCGACCTTGATGATTTTTTCACATTTCATTTTATTAGTCATCTCAAAGATGGTGTCCAAGATAAAGTCCAATTGTTTAATCTTATCACATTATAGGACACTCAAAAACATATCTCGCTTAGCTGAAGTAAACTTTTCTACATAGTGAAAGATTATGGGCCCAACCCTTAGTCTTATAGAATAGAGAAGGATATAATACATAGAGGAAATAAGCCCACCACTATTCATAAGTTATTGGAGATGAGTTATCCAAGAAAATTCTAAGAGGATCTAGTTCAATTACGATGAAAGTGGGAGGAAGGTCATAAATGTAATTAAGACCAATTACAAGTATATCATTTATTTTGCATGGGTGTGAATGACACTAAGGAGTATTTATTAAGAGGAAGAAAATGAAGTTTTACTTGATAGTGGTTCAACAAGTGATGCTCAATTCATGCTCTTGTAAGATCATTTTCCCTTGAGTTCATTGAAATTATCAATTGCACATCAAAGAACAATAATTGGCAACACTCGTTAAAATCTTGTAGAAAATTTGACTGAAGATCACCAGGTTTATCTATAGAGAAACACCTAATTCTTATAGGTTGACATGATAATAGGTTTAGATAACGCATTGTACCATGCAATAGGCTATGGGCCCTATATAATGTAATCGTTTAGAGCCATCTTTGGAAGTCCCCAATTGGCGGGTGACATCTAGAATGAAATTTGTAAATAGGTGAATGCCTCTATCCTTCTCATTTTGTAAATAGGGGAATGCATCTATCTCTCTAGATTTGTAAATAGGGCAATGCCCTATCTATTGATGTACTAGACAAACGTCCTAGGCAAGACTAGAGGTTTTCTTCTCCATTCTTTCCTACCAGTGCTTGCACTAAATGGAGACTCGTGTATCTTACTTTTAATAATTAATAAAATTAACTATGGCTTCAGCCTTTTACTGATCAAAATAATAATAATAATTGGCAACACTCGTAAATTCATTAGTGGGAAAAATACCCACATAATTCATTACTCTTTCTATCCCTCAAACAAGTTTAAAGTTATGGTGGCTAATAAGAATACTATGTCTTTTGGTGGAAAGTCTTGTAACATCAAACTCCCAATGGGATAACATCAATTGGGCTCTAACATGTATGGTCTACCCTTGGACAGTGATAATGTGGCATTGGGATGCAATGGCTACATATATTAGGGTTATTCACTTGTGATTATTCTTAACTTTGGATTAAACTTATTCAATAGAAAAAAGGAATATACTTTACAAGATATGAAAGTTGATGATATTAAAGTAGTTAATTCTCATTTCTTGGAGTTGTTATTAAAGAAAGGGTATTATAGAATTAGTTTATTGTACCGCTCTATGGAAGTTAAAATGCTTTGTATCTTTCTCCTTTATTAAAATTTCATCTATTACAACATAAAAACTACTAATAACAAAAGTGATAAATTATCTACCAAATAAACCTCCTCATCTTTGCCTAGTTTTTGGGACAAGATGTCATCCAGGTTGCCAACATGATGAGTGCAAAAAATCTATAACAAGCTCACATTTAGAGTTTTGTGCATGAAAAAATGAGAAGTATAAACTAAAGAATATTACTCTTCTTTATTTTGTTTTCCTTGTCATAGATCTTTTATTTCTTCAATTAGATCCTTCATTGTATGCTCATAGCAATCGCCTTCAACGTGTCCAACCTTACACAAATGTGCATTTTGAAACTCCTTATTCTCTTTCTTATGATCATCCTTGTGTCCGTCATAATAAAAACTCTTAATCTCATCATCAATGTCTCATTGGCTTTCCCTTCAGGAAATATATCAAGTATCATCTTAGTTTTCTCAAATTTTCTAATTATCTTTTCCTTTACCTAAATGAGCTACAAGTTTTTTTGGCTTCTTACAAAAGTTGCTCCTTGAACTTGTATTCCTCATGACTAGCCTTGTGGTCATTATAGTAAGAAGTTTTATTGCTCTCATCTCATTGTTTTCTTAGTTTTCCCTTATACGTATATATATCTATTATGCACAAGTTTCTCAGAAAAAATTATTTCCCTTTTCTTATAGCAAAATGATCCAATTTTTTTAATTTATCCAAAATTTAATCAATTAGCACCATTTGCAACCATAATTTATCAAATTGTTGTCAAATTCAATCATTTCTCAAAAAATAATTCCAAAAAACTCCATAATTTAAATAATCCTAGCAATTGCAACACATGACATACAAATTTATTTGAGTAGGAAATGAGTACCTATTGATAATATTTCTCTTGGTGAATACATTGATGCCTAGGAAACTAACTAGATGAACATGTATAGGAGTAAAGGGGTGGTGAGCATGGGAGGAATTGGCAATAGACACACAAGAACATGTCAACCGTCTCAACTCATTTTTGGGTTTTTTTTGTACTTACCAATACCAAACTATGTAATTCAATAAAAATATTCTGCATGTCACCCATATAATGCCATATAATGTACTACATAAAACTAATGTATTTTGTTGTCACTGTGTTGATATAATTACCATCCATAATATCAAAAATTTCTTAAAAATGAGTAAATTTCAATAGTAGAAGGTAGGAGAGAGGATGGGGCCAATGGGTGGACAAACTTACTATAGAGACTCAAGCATGTGCCAACTATCTCAAACTCCTTTTATGGTATTTTTTTAACATATTGCGTAGACCATACAATTCAAATAAAAAGGTTTAACACGCCACCCTTATTATGCAACATAAATTACCACATAAAAATTACCATGTCATGTTGTTGTTACTATGTTATCATGACCATCATCCATGATCTCATCAAAAAAATTATTTAAAATGAGTGAATTCCACCAGTAGAATTCAAACCCCAAATGTCCAACATGGTAACACTTTGTACCAAAAACATCATGTGTTGGGCTTACCAAAGTTACCAAAACCATTATTGTAACTTGTTAATTGTATTATCCTCATGTTCATCATCTACTTTATTTTCCCTAGCTATTAATAGCTAGCATTATCCATCCATATTATTGTTTATTTACCGTTAACCCAGAGTGTAACTAGTTATTCCCCCTATAGGTATGCAATTAGAAAATATATAGGAAAGACTTGAGCAATAAGTAACAAAAAAATAGACTAGAAATTAACCTTTATTGATATTCCATAAGAAAACTAAAACTCTAATTATATCTAATTAGCACTGCACCTAATTATATAGTGCTTCATTTAAAACCCCTTGATCTTCTATATGGATGAAATAATTGCATTCAAGGAGCCACATAAGTCCAATTATATTTTAACAAAGTCTACTTTCCTTTCTCTTTAAAAATGTGAACTTAAAGTATAGAGGTTACTCTTTGTAAAAATGGTTCATAGCATTAATCAAAGGACTCCTATTTTTCTTCCTATTTTTTAAATTTACTACCACATACGAATTTTTTACCCCCTTTTATATTGATACTTGTGTTTCTAATAATGCAATTATCTAAAAGAAATATAAATAAAAATTATGGTGGACCAAGTTTGTAATTTTGAAGTCAAAATGTGTTCTTTTCTTATTAAAAATATTGGATCTTTATTTATCTAAAAAAATGATGCATAAGAGAATAATTTGTCACATAACAAACAATGAGATATTGTCATTTTCTCACACCAAATTTGTAAAAAAAAGTAAAGCCTATTATAACCCTAAGCTTTGATACCATGTTAGAAATTATGTACACAAATGCCATATAAAATGAAAGTAAATACAAGAAAGAGAATGAAAATCAATGTGTAAGGGTATCAAAGAACACCAAAAAAAAGTCACTAGAAAATATAAGAATGGGACCATAACTAATCAAATCAAATAAAGAGTCATTAGCTCTATTTATACACTACTAGGGTATGTTTAAGGAAAGGTAAATACTATGAGGCGTTAATCCTAGTGTAATAATAGGATATGTTATATATGTAGGTCAATCAAAATATGTGATCTCACATATGCATGTAAGACTAATATAGAAGGTACATAAGACCCAAGATGAGCATATCCCAATGTTACACCATATATATCATTAACTAAATGAGACTTGGCAACATGAGTTTTACATTCTAAAATCCTATGGGTGTGATGGTTCGTCTCCTAGGTGGATGTTACACAAGTTGTAATGTCTCCACCTGCTATGTTGAGTGTGGCTTGACTCCTTGATGAATAACCTTGCAAAGGTGTTAGTAGATTCCATATAAAGATATACATATATATGTAAATGAAAGAAAACTAAATTCTAATTCCCAACTAGTTTCTAGACCTAATCCTTAGGGAGAGCCCAAAATTATGTTCCTAGTTTTTTTGGTGAGGACCTCCAAGGGCTCTAGTTATCTTATGGCCAAAACTAGAACGATCCTCAACTATTCACCATCTCATTTTGGTTTATCTACACTAAGGCCTCCAAGATAACCAACATTGGTTTACCCATCGTTTATAAGTCTTGGGAGGAGACTCCATCTCTTCCCAAGCCTTATGGATACCCATCAAGGTATGTCCATTTGTCACATATGCATATGTATTTTCATTCACCAATACATATGGTCTTTGAAAGATTATCAAGATCTCTCTCTCGATTCCAATTTGGAATCATGACATTCACTAAGAATGCCCTCCACCAAGTATAGCTTGGATCGTTCTTGACATTCACTAAGATTACCCTCCACCAAGAAGAGCTTGGATCATTCTTGACATTCACTAAGAATACCCTCCATCAAGCAGAGTTTAGATCGTGTTCATAAATAATAAATATAAATACAATTGATTATACTTTACTTTGTTTCCAACTAAGTCTGATCTGCTACCTTTGTTGTCTTTTAAGACTATCCTCTTATTAATTCAGATTGATCCTCAAAAGGAATGGATTCCTCTATAATTCTATCTGTAATAATTCCTGATACAAACACTTCAAGAACTTTGTTGTCCAATTCTTCTCTAAATAGTTCAAAAGATTAGCAATTCCTTGTTTATTATCTGGTGTCTTGAACTGCAAGTGTAATATTATTTTATTTGTGTATTGTTGTTGTCTATATTACTATTTCTGGCTGAGTAAATATATGGTTTGCTAATTAGGATTCTCAATTGTTGACTATATAAATATATTTATTGATGATCAGTTTACTAAGGTCTGATTGTATTAATATGTTCAAATCTTATGATTGTATGTTCAATGCTAGCCATGTATGAATTGTAGACTGGATATACCAAATGTTATTCCCTTGCTAACTGTTTGTGCTGACTTTATATATACTTATCCTCTAATTGGTTATTAAAGTTTGGTCCTTGTATGATTCGATGTTGTTTTGAGTGTATTCAATGTTGTTGATTCTCTATTTGATGCTTCTCCTTGCCGGTAGCAACCTTTCCCTTCACTGGTCGCCACTTTTATATTTCAATAAGTTGCTGACATAAAAGTGACTTAAATTTGATTCATAGTTATTATTTAAGATGTATTATGTTTTATATTTAGATTTGATATTATATTATATATTTTTATGTTGCTTGTTATTTATATTATTATATTTAGTATTGGGTATTTATATTTATATTTAAATGTTTGGTATATATTATAATATACATTTATGAATATGTTTCAAATTTATATTATGATGTTTATATTATAATATATGATAATATATAATATATGGCAATATATGTTATAATTATTTATCCAATTTATATAATGTTTGATATATTAGATTTAATCATGAAATTGTGTGAATCTTTGGAATTCATATATGATTATGATATTAATGATGTAATCATATGTAATTGTTTTATATGATTTGGGTTATATTTAAGAGATATCGCAATAGGGTTTCAAATAGGGGATGTGACACAAGCATCTTGATTGATGAAAGCCTTAAAAGAATTATCCAACATGATACATGGTATAAGGGTTTAGTATTATGTCTAAATTATGAAAAATAAATTGGCTTTGCACATCAACTTAGTATAAGTCAATTAAGTTAAACACTAACCAACCACTTTTTCACATGGTATCAATCTATTAACATGAGGGAGAGAGCCGTGCCATAAAATATGGAGTAACGTTAAAAGAAGTAATGTTGAGATGCTTTAGCATAATGATGCATGGTTACATGACATTGCCTATATGGTCGAGGTGGTAGCACAACTTGGATCGAACCACATCTTGTTTATACTTCTTATAAATTCTTGACAAGAAAACATATAAATTTCACAAATAATGTATGATAATAATGCCCACCACAAAAGATCACATAAGATATTTATTTTTCTAGGATAGTCAAAGCTTAAATAACATTACATTTACATATTTATTAAATCTACAACTTCAATTATGTTGTAATCATACTTAAGAAATGTATTTGTCTCTTATTGACTTAGTAGACCTAAGTTCTAGGTTATATCTTAAACTCTAGTGATTTATCACTCACTCTTTTTTCTATAGACTCCTCTAATATAAGGTATTCTTGAACATATGATGATGAACATCAAAAAGTATCTCAATTCTAAATATATCTAATAACTTTTTTCGAGACCTTAACAAATGTAAGGCTTTGGTTTTTGACAAGGGAATTCTTTAGCTTAACCCCTTCAACTCAATACAAATGAATTAAATGAGTTGCTCAAAAATATATTATTCTTTTGCAATAAAATATCTTTAATGATGACACTCTAAACTATAATTATTTAGACTAATCAAGAATTAACAAAATTAAAGTGTAATCAATTCTCTTCACATCTCATTAAATGCATTTTCCCCTTACAGTTTGAAATCATAACTTTCTTCAGTATTTTTTATTGTTGACTAAATGATAAATGGTTTCCATTGCTTTTAAGTTTTAACAAAAATCCTTTCAATAGCTTAAAATCTTTTGAGGTCAATTCATTGTGACATGTTTAAAAACATTGTGACTATGAAAGTTTTTTTCTCACTCTAACATTATAATTCTTGACATTTAAAGATATTCTAAAACCTTGACAATTAATAAATTAAAAAATTGAGTTATTCTAAATAAATTATGCTTGATTTTGGAAAATATATTCAAATCACCTCAACAAACAAGAACTATCTTCTTTGTATATATAGAATTTTTATTTATTACCTATTGAAATTTTACACCCATATTCATTAGACCAAAATTGCATGCAAACAAAATGAATAGTACACTTGGATATGTCTAATCACAAGGCATGAAAGTGGTTGCTAGGTCCTATCTAACTTTAAAATCAATTGATTGCATGAGATTTTTGATAGCTTGACTTCTAATGACAAGACATAAAATGGGTTGGTAGGTCATGTCTAGCTTTAAAACCAATTGTTTGCATGAGATCTTTAATACCTTGGCCACTAATCACAAGACATAAATTGTATTGGTACGATCATATCAGCTTTAAAACCAACTGTTTGCAAAAAGATTTTAAATATCTTGACCACTTATCACAAGACAAAAAGTGAGTTGGTAGGTCATGTCTAACTTTAAAGTCAATTTTTTGCACGCGATTTTTAATGCTTTGACCTTTTTTCGCAAGACAAAAATTGATTTGGTAGGTCATATCTAACTTTAATTATAATAGTTTGCATGAGATTTTTAATAACTTGACTACTAATAAGAAGACATAAATTACATTACTAGATTATGTCTAGCCTTAAAACCAATAATTTGCATTAGATCTTTAATACTTTGACCAACGAGACATAAAGTGAATTAGTAGATCATATCTAGCTTTAAATCAATTTCCTCATATCCCCGAGAACCCTAGGCTACCATACCAAGTTTAAACAGCTGATACATCATGTGTTATTTAATTAGCATGTAATGCCCTCTAATAACAACAAACTAACTGTTATTTAATTAGCATGTAATGCGCTCTAATAACAACATACTAATTATTATCTAACTCGCTTCCAATGTGCTCTCCTCTCCTATAGGAACCCTAAACACAGCTGCATAAAAATATTCTTTCATTGCTCTCTATTGTGGTGGCTGCTAGGGGCATCTCTAGTGGGTCACCGAGATCCCTGTAGCTTCTCCTGTTCGCGATGTTACTCCTCAAGTTGGTGCATTGGATGTGGGTCGTGGCTTCTACGTGGCCATTATTGGTTTAAGGGTCCTTACTCGACCTTCCATGCAGAGAAAAATCTAGCCTCTTCTCTATTCACTATCTTCTCATCTTGAGGTTTGTAGACAAGATGTAGAAATGATAGTTTTTATCTTCGTTGGCCCTGGTTCGTAGGTTTAACAATTTAGTGACCACCTCTTTCTATTTTATACAAATGGGTTCTACAATCTTGGAAGCTTCTCTATAATGGCAAAATCAGTCTTTACCCTTATGCTAGGGGCTTCTTCATTTTGTCTTTTGAGTTTGCCAATAATAGTGATTTGGTGCTTACACCAGACTTTGAATGTGGGGAGAGCACTTCCTTGGTCAAACATTGGTTCATCTCCTTCAATCCCATCTCTAATCTCTTCAATGTCAGACCAGTTTGGGTTAGCCTATCGAATCTTTTTATCCTATTTAGTTTTTGAGAAGACTACTATGACGCCATTAGTGATACAATCAAAGGTTGATTCTATTACACCCTTCATAGGTCTCTATAGTTGCTCATATTTTTATTAGACAGTTTATATCTTCAAGGCTCTTGGATGTTTTGGACTAACCAACCACTTTACTATGAGGGTCTCCCCTTCATATGTAGACAACGGTTTACCCTCCACCACTTGGCTTTAGATTGTTCAGTCTCTTGATACAAATCGGTTATGCTATGACAAAATGGCCACAACAATTACGTTACTATCAACACTTTGATGATGAGTTTTCTTGAGATGTTGTCTTCTCCTCATATTTCCCTTATAGAGTGTCTCACTTCCATATGGTGTGTCTTGCTACTATGGCTCTCATTGGTAAGTCCCATACAACTCCTAATTCAATGGCTCAGCCTCCCATATCCATGGCTTTCGATATTGCTTTGACTTTGAAGCGACACTTCTTGAGATGATTGTTCGATGGTTGCCATCTCTTGCTAGACATTCCTCTGAATATTTCCCCATGGATGAACCCTCTAGGAGTTATGTTCAAGGACACCAAAGATAACATTTCTTAGACAATTATTCAAAGAAGAAAGAAATGCCTTCCAAAATATCTCTCAATCACACACCAAAGTTAACGGTGAGGTTGAATAAGGGCTCAGAGGATCCTTGAGTTCTAAATTGCACTCGACAATATGGTTGCAAATGTGTCTATACTTGTATGGCAAATTGACTGTAGTTGTAAATTGTTCTAGTCTCATTTGAAAACTTCTCTTGGATTTGAATTGATCTATTGTTGTACTAGATTAATGGTCCCATCAAAACCAACTTACCTTAATCAAAACAACACACTAATTATTTATTTTATTAACTTTTTACACCTTTCTAGTATCATCTATGTCTTCTCACACCTTAAAGATCTTTAAGGATGATTTTCAACTTGTTTTGAACTTTTTCACCTTTAATCTTCCGTAAAAAGGGAACAACTTTAATCTTCCGTAAAAAGGGAACAAAATTAGTTGATGACTTCCAATTAAGTACTTGATATCAATTTATTTACAGAATTTGTAAACATCACTCCTACCCATGTTTTGAGCTGATTTCTCACTTGCATTAAAACCCAATACTCTCAAAAACATATTTATCACAATTTTTTTTATCTAGAGGATATTTCTTTTCAATACAACCACGATTACTTGTACTGGCTGGTCATTCTTTAAAAATGTTTGTTCTTCACCTACTATTATATTGATTATCATCAATAAACCCAGATTACCTTCTTGATTGGACAGATCCTATTGCCTTGACAGATCTCAAAGCTTTAAGAGTTTCACAGATTTACTTAGCCTAGCGTGTGAAAGCCAAGTTGAACCGCTTTGTTCCTGGCTTACCAATTCATTAAGTCTCATTTATTTGTTGGGGTCATCTTGTCAATCTTTCTGAAGAGCCAAGTTGAACTATTGGAACTGTATTTTCTAAGCAAAAGCTCCCGAACAGTCTAACGCACAAATAATGTATCATCAACCATGATGGCTTAAGTTATATGATTAACCATTTCTCAAATTAGTGAATCTGCACTATCCAATCGCCACTGCAATCACTCTACCTGCAATGTTGCAATATGCAATAATTATGGTCGATATGAGTAGTCTCATGGCTAGTAGTACTCAGATATCAATCTTTTGGGACAACCACATTTCAATCATGAAAAATTCAAAAATGGACTAATCAACGATGAGGCCAATAAATTTCTATCTTTTTGGGGGCAACTCTACATCATCACTGAATATAATAGCTGAAATATAGAGTCACCAAGCTCGCATCCAACCAGCTATTGCATACTGCTCACAATAGACACAAGCACTCATAAGAGGTAATCAACAGAATGAGGAATATATGGGTCTCTGACCCCAATGATATCTACGACTACAATCATGTTACAAACATCATCAATTACACCACAATATTAAGTGTGCACATAAGAGGCATTCAAAACACTAGTGTAAGATCACAAATCACAAGTGATCTGCCATGTCTGGAATGTAAGTGCACCAACCATTAGCATCAAAAAACTCGTATTAAAAATCTAAATCTTGAACCACTGACACATGAGATTCCCACTAGCAGATGAGAGAAGAATGACAACAAATTCTCAGTGATTGAAAAGAGTACAGAATACAACCCCTTTCTTATTTCCCTTTTTCTTAAAAAAATATTATATAGAAGGCCAGCTTCATCACCCTCCTCTAAAGAAACTATGCATTCTGCAAAAGAAAAGAAAATTTTATTTTCATTTAAAAATTCTGAGACTTATTTAAAACTATAAACAAGCTTCATTTAAATATATGGAATCAAGGCCACTAATTAAAACGAGAAAGAAATGTACTCAAATAGGTTTCAGCTTGAAGGCCCATGCTCCCATATCAGGTTGTTAAAAGGTCTTTGTGGAAGATAGAAAATCCTCCTTATAAAAATTTTAAAATTAACAAGAAGGAAAGTCACTTATAGAAAATTACCCAACATTGCAGGGATTCACAACAGTATGCAAGGAACCATACTGTTTGGCAGACTTTGGCATTGGGAGCAGATAAAATGCAATCAACAAGGGCAGAAAACACAGGCCGAGTTTTAGGAAAAAATGATAACTGCAGTATGGGATGATCTATATGCATCTTCACATACTCTTGCTTAGTCTGCACGCTCCAGCAACAAACAGTGCCTTATCCATTCCTCCAGCATATTCTCAAATTGAACTCTGATACCACTGTTGGGCCAGGATTTGAAAGGCAAGACAGAATGGTGCGAATTGTCTCGAGTTTTTAACAAATAAGATTTTTATTTTTATTTATAGGCAGTGAAGATTACTTTAACTGCCACATAGAGGAAAATTACTTAAACCAAAAACTGAACGTATTAAACAAATTGATCTCAAAAGATTGATATTTACAAATCTTTGTGTTCCTTGGATACTCTCAGATGTTCCCCTTTTACTTCAACCATGCATCAGAAAAATTTAGTTCACTTACATAGGCAAACAACACAGCAACTGCTTACCCGAGATAAATGATCTCAAAGGTCAAACAATACTTCGCATGTCATAGAGAAAGAGGACATTTGTTATTTAATATTTAAAATTGGGTAGCCTACATCTTGCTTTATTATTTAGATGTATTGTTACTATTTTGGAGAACTATTCTATCACATAATTCGAGAATTTACCCTTTTGTAGTTTATATATTCCAATTACTTGTTTCAGTTAAAGTTCGATAAAATTGACTCCACAATTTTTAAGTAATTCCACAATTATGAACTCGGGGAATCAATGAAAATCATGCATAGCTGGGCCCTAAATTTTCTTGATAGAGTTTGAATTTGTAATTTCCATAATGAGTTGCCAGCAAGTAATCATGCATATAAAAAGCATTGCAAACCTGTCACTTCAAACACATAAAATAAGCTTGAAACAATTATAAGCATGTCCAAAATTACACATCTTTACTATGCAGTTCTTTAAATTTATGCTTGAGATTTAAGTAAAAGAAATAACTAAACAGGTTTAGATCTCTGCCACAAATTTTGATATCAAAGCCCTCGATATTGGATTTTACACTATTACCAACAAAATTTGCATCAATACACCACTTTTAGAAAACTTATGGTCCAACAATTCATCTCAGTTAACGTCTCATCTGTGCTTTGTCAACTTGATTAGAATTGCCAGTTTTTCCAAAATACATACATACCAAGCAACTAGGGACCTAGATGCTCTAGGTGTGCATTATCTTCTCAATCTCACAACAAGATGGTAGACTTCTTAATCCTACAGATTCTACATCATTGGCATTACAAATTGCAATTTCATGCCCGGATGTTAGATTTTACAGTAACTATAAAGAAGCATTAATCAATTGCTCATAGCTATGATTTCTTTTCTAACTGTAGAATTTTGCGCTTTATTCGCTGGAAAAGCATTCTTGGCAATATCCACTAGCGACTTGAAGCTGTAAGGTTCATGCATTGCAAGCTCTGAGAGGACCTTTCTGTTGAGCTGGATATTTTCATTCATCAATCCATGCATAAACTCTCCATAGTTCACCTGCAAAATGTCACAAAGAATATCATTGTTATCATAACTTACCTGGGCTAGCAAGCAACTGATATTTTATCTTTCACAAGCTCTCCAAACATTTGTGATTAAAGAAAGGATTATGATTGCATGAGTGACCAAAATAGGTCAACAACGCTTGTAAATACATCCAGTTACAATATGTAGTAGTGGGGTAAAAACAAGAACCCTGAGAGCTGAGAAAGTGACTATTAAAGCACTAAAACAAGGAAAGCAGAACTGGAGGGAGGAAAACCAAAGCAGAAAAAACATCCATAAAGAAAAATACAAACATAAGTAGACATATGAGAGGACCCTCAACAGAAACAAGTAGCAAATGAAACTAGATTTGCCACATGTTTGTTTCAGAAGTCACCAACAGCATCATCATCTATCACCACAACAGGACGATGAAAGAGAATATTGAAAAGAAAACCAAACATGTTAGATCATACTCTTGCCCCTTGATCAATGCCTCAAAATTTGAAGCAAAATTCTGATGTGATTTCAAACATTAAGTGAAATGCAAGAATTTAAACAGTAAAGCAAGACTCTTCTCTTCAATCCTAATGTGTGTGGAGTTATGCTTGAGGCTTATAAAGACTAGCAATTCAAAAGCACGGGCAACATTTTGGGACACACAAGAAGGTTAAACTGTTTCTATCAACAACAACCATTGATACATGCTCCATTGAAATCAAAGAATGTTTGAGAATTTGTATATATTCAACTACACATTTCACCATACAAAGCAATTGCAGAACACATTTTGAAAGGCTTAAGTGAAAAACACCATCCATATGTAAAGTAACTAATTTCTATAGCTATCCAATCCAAATAAGAATGCATACAACCCTATACACAACTGTTGTTACATCAACCTCTTGTGGAAGACCAAAAAAATGAATAAACATGTTGCAGACCATTATGACCTTGACCAGGATTATAGTCAAACTAGAGGGCACATCCTACATTTAATTCAGTATCAAATTTAAACTGAACAAATTGCAACTACTGTTGAAGCTACAGGATAATTTAATACATTGGAAGAAACCTTGTTCTCCATAAGAAATTTAAACATATCAATGTGTTTGTTGATTTGCAAAGATCCCAAAAATATTGTAATGATTGTTATTGATTAAATATTGTAAAAATTTAATTTCCTTGTAGCCAGAGTGCATTGATAAAGTAGAGGTAGTTAAGATATATTTTTAGTGCTTAGTCTTATGCAGGGCTCACATTTAGTATATAGCAGCTAGCCCATGAAAGATTATTGCTTGCAATACAGGAGGACTGAGTCACTCAAACAAAAATCTTTTTTCGGGAAAACTATTGCAAACGCTGCAGCAGACCTGGTAACTATTATAGGAAACAAGAATGCAAGATGCTAACTTCTACAAAGTTGTTCCAAGAAAATGGTGGCATACCAGCTTCATCTAATATGAAGCCAACAGAAATGCAGGAGGAGCAACAACCATGCATCATTAAGATATTTTTTGCAAGCCTCACAAGCAACTACATGGTGATTAAAGCTGACTTCTTTCCCACTAAATTGAATATAATTTTGACTGATGTGTCAATCTATATAACACGTTGGAAACAGTTAAAAAGAATTGGCAAACTAAACTGTGCCAAAAAACACGGTGACAACAATTAGATTGAGTCACCAACTGACAAACAGCAGATAGTCCAGTCACTAATAGCACAGTTCATGATTTTAACACTTCAAAGAAGATGGTATTTGTGCATATGGAGTTTGCTACATGAATGTTTACTTGGTGCAATAGAAGAAAAGGGATCAGCAATTTGAAGTCACGCATTAGAGCATTTAAATTCAGCAATCATGATCAAATAGTATGTGTTCCTCCATGATGAAGGCATGCATTAACTCCTATCAAGCAACATCAAACGTTGTGTGAGGAGTCAAGGCAAGAAGCTAATATCAAAGGTATCATTTGTCAATTCAAGCATATCCTTTAAGATTTTCAGGCTCTGCCCTACCAGTGGTAGGGCTCTCTTTCATCCAACATTGTTGTAGTCGAGGTGGAAACACCAACACAGGGTTTGACTTAGACAAGCCCCTATACAGCACAACATTTTCCCTCTATCTGTGTGCAGATTACACATCCAACTTACAGATCCGACTGTCAAAAGTTGCGGAATTGCGTAGAGCAGACTAAAACATACAGTTCCAGACTTGTGAACAAGTGAAAACCCTTGGTCTATACCGATTTGCACACTTGACCGACACTTTTGGCTGAATTTTGGAGGTTCTAATCTATAGAGCTTTTTGATCCAGAATCTGAAGTTTTAGTTGACAGAAGCACCTCCAAGTCTAGGGTGCCTAGCACACTTGACCGGCACCTTCAGCTCCAAATTTCGATACTTGTTCCTTTCTGTATCTCATTTCCAAATCTGTACTTTTGTGTTGACTTTCTGTTCTCTTTTGTCTATTTATGCTGAATTCATCTTGTCAATTTTGCATCACTTAGCCTAATTTTTGCATATTCACGTCAAATCAAATCAATCACACAAATGGGAACAATTAATAACAGAGCTCTGTTGCCCTTGAGGACTGAAGTTAGGCCTAATTGATTGTTCCCCAAATGAAATGGTATGATGATGGGAAATGATTCCTTGTTTGCACTTCTAGGCTAGAGTGCCACCATATTACACCTATTTCACCTGGTAACTCTTTATTTTGGTTCTTCCACTTAAATACTGCAGCACTTTGAAAACAAAGCCGCCTGGACTTTAAGATTCTAAATGCATATCAATATGCCCATATAAGTAGAGCTCTTGCTCAAAGCAGGAATCCCCTCTTACATAAATAAAAAAATGTTGTCGGAAAAATGGGTAGTTAGACAGTTAGCCCATCCAAGGGAGTTACATGGATGCGACAGTTTGCCTCACATCCCCTCGGACATTATATGTATGCATTCTTCTCTTTGAGCAAGACACAACAATGGTGATATAGAAATACACTTGTACTTGAAGATTATTCTATGACTACAATGTTGTTATGTTCTCTTTACATTTCCTGTTGAATAATGTACTTTTTGTACGCAATTAGTCTCTGTTACCCCACGAGGGTAAACACTTGGCGTCGTTGCCAAACGAATCTGGCAAGTGACGGAATGAGTAAATAAATGGGATTACCATTTGAGGAGAATATTAATGTGAGGACGAATGAAGATGGAGTCACAGAACTTTCTGAAGGAGAGCATGCTCTGACAATTGACTTTCGCGTTCGGTTGCTTTCCGCCATTGAAACGTTCGTACGCAGGGAAACCGTACAGGAACAAGTCGCGGAAGACACTGTGTGGGATGCATTGAACATCAGTCCCGCTGCGAATAGGTTGTTGTATTAGTTACCCCGTATGTTGGCACAGACAACCATTGCCCAAAGCAATCGAAGGGAGGACATGGAACGTGAACAACGCCGCCAGCAAATCCTAAGAAACTTTGTCGAGAACAGTCGCTGGGAGGAAGAAGAGCGCGATGGCAGTCGGCAAAGAACGAACCCATGAGCTTTAAGCCTGGGGAAGAAATAAAAGGAACACTATAGAAACCATAATAACAAGATCATAGTTGATTTGTTGTACCGAAACATGAGTAAATAAAAGTGTTCTTTGTTATGTTTTAATATGATGAGTGACTAGAATTGATGCCCAATCTTTTAAATAAGGATAGGAATAAAAAGGAACAGCCGAATGTCTTGGAGGCTACACAAGAAGCCCTAATCCTTGCCCAACAAGTCGAATGCCGACGAAGGTTCAAACAACTTGTCAAGGGACAACCAGCCGACGGGTTAACCGAAGGGGACCATGGAGATGGTACCGAAGGTAACTATGGGCGTGTCACGGGAGGTGTAACAACCAAAGGAGACAATTACCGACGGGTAAGAAGTAGTGAAGAATTATTGGAGGAAACACGACAAAGGCTGAATCTGATTGAGGGAACACGGGAACAATTTCGAAACTTGTCCATCTTGCCACGGGTAGAGGGAATAGGAAGCCGGAGTGACGAAGGATCCAATGCAGTTGGAGGTGCCGAAGGGGCACAAGCGTCGGATAGCCAAGACACATTGTTTGATCCTTGTACGTCGAACGTAGGAAGACAATCTAGTAGTCAGAACATGGTACCCATTGTATTGCAGTTTAACCCAGGTGGGCAGACGCAAAACCCACCTCTCCAACCCCAAGGGGCACAACCGATACAACAACCGGTAGCCATGGCCTTGAATAAACAAAAACTGCCCAAGTTCATGGGCCAGGCGAAGGAGGAACCTATTTGCCATTGCTAAACTTGTGAAACCATATGGAAGACCAGGACAAGTGGGTTAGACAGTTCCCTGCCACATTGAGGGAAGGGGCCATCGACTGGTATTCCGTTGTGGATAAAACTGGGTTGACAACATGGGCCACAGTGAAGAAGGCTTTCCAGACAAAATTTCAGTTGCTGAGAGATGACAATGAGATCTTTGCCGAAATTTACAATACAAAAAAAATGAAGAACGAGTCGGTTCGAGCCTACGGGCTACAACTAAACGAACTCATTGGAAAAAGGGAATCTGCCCCGACGGACAAACTCAAGAAACAACGATTCGTGGAAGGACTAAAAACTTCCCTCCACAAGAAGATGAAAATCGTACCACCGACATCATATAACAATGCATATAACCATGCAATGGATCTAGAGAGTGAATGCAAGACCTTCAAGAAAACTGAGTCCTTCGATGATGAATCTGAGGCGGGAAGTAGCGAGGGAGAATCAAGTAAGAAAGTGCATGCTTTACAAAAAGACCTTGAGAGGATGATGAGAGAATTTAAGACATCCAAGGGAGGCTCAAGCAAAACCGAGGAAGATGTTGTGTGGTGTATGAACTGCAAAGAAGCGGGACACACCAAAGGTTCTTATCCAAAGAAATCCTTTTGCGACATCTGCCAGATTACGGGACATTCCACCAAAGAATGTCTCTACAATCTGAGGCCAAGAATCAACAAGTGTTGTTTACGCAAGAGCAACCCTCCACATCTGGGATCCATGGTCAACAAAATACTGCATTGTCCGACGGCTACAGAAACAACCGACAGGGAGGCAGAGGGAATAATGATAACAATAATAACCGCCCCTGGATCCAGTATGATGCAAAGGGGAGACCAATGATATAATGCAGAAATTGCAACCAATGGGGACACTTTGCCCGGGATTGCAAGGAGGCTCCCGCTCCACAAAAACTGTGTCAGTGGTGCAGATCGAGGGACCATGAAGACACCAACTATCTAAAACTCGGCTGCAACCTCCTTCACGTGGAGAGAGGGAGAGAAAAGGAGATCTTGGCAATTACACAAGCACAAACAAAATAGGCCACATATCCTAACCCTCGTACGGAGAAACAAAGAGTGCTCAAGGCAAAGGCCAAGATTGAAAGGGAAATGCAGGACCGAAGGGACCTCACAACTACCTCTGATGCTTCTACTCGAGCCATGGCATAACAAAACATCTTAGGGCAGATGATGCAATCGGAGATACGCATAAAGGTCAAGGACCTACTTGAAACAATGCCGCATCTAAAAACAGCCCTATTTTTAGAACAAACGTCCCAACCAATGCATTTGAACAAACCGAGATTCCTGACGGTTCTATAGCGAACCCCATGACATTGGCTGTAAATAGTGGGCGAAACCCCGCAATAGTGGAGATGGGCATCTTGGGTACCATTCTCACTAACACAATTGTTTATGGTGGATCAAGGGTGAACTTTCTACCAAAGGAAACTTGGAAGAATCTAGGGAAACCAACACTGTGGCCGCCGACCTTCAACTAACTAGGGGCTGACCAACATGGCATCAAACCCCTCGGAACCTTGATGGCACAACAAGTAACCAGCGGGACACAGTCGTTCATCTTGGACTTCATAGTAATTCCGTTGAAACAGAAAGGGTATGATGCCATCCTAGGGAGAGGGTGGCTAGTGGCTGCCAAAGCAAATCACAACTAGAAAAGAAACATTTTATCATTCGAGAAAGGAGGCAAAAAGTTTGTCGTCGACCTCACCACGCAGATGGTAGGAGAGGAAATGGCATCCTCCTCAAACTCGGAATCGGACGACAAAGGAGACGAAGGGAAAGAGAGCATAGAACCCAACAAGGAAGGGGTACTAAAATTGGAGGATGATACAGACTCTATGGATGGCCTATTTCATTGGCAAATGAACAACTATGAAGTATTCCCTCTATCCTACAATATGCTGGAGATCGAGGAAGACCCGAACAAGTTCCCTCGGGAATACAAAGAATACAAAGAAGGAGAAGCTCGAATTCGGGAGAGCCCTGCCCATGAGTTCCCCAAGGATGAACCGATTCAATACAAAGAGGCGAAGCTGAAAGAGATAAACCTCGGAGATGAGCAGAACCCAAAAACCATCCTGATGGGGGACGACTGGAACCCAGTATTAAAGACAGCGGCACTCAAAATCTTCACAGAATACAAGGACGTGTTCGCCTGGACTTACAAAGATCTGAAGGGTGTACCCCCGGAGCTATGTGTGCACCAAATTCCTCTAGTTCCCGGAGCCCAACCTGTGAGGAAGAGGCCATATAGGATGAATAAGAACTATGCTACAAGGGTGGAGATTGAAATTGAATGGATGTTGGAAGCTGGTATCATCTTTCGGGTTGACACAAGCGAGTAGGTGTCCCCAATTGTGATCTCCCAAAAGAAGGAAGCCAATCAGATCCGCATTTGCGTATATTTCAAATGTCTCAACGCAGTGACAATCAAGGACCCGTTTCCCATCCCCTTCACTGATAGTATATTGGAGGAAGTGGTCGGCCACGAGATCTATTCTTTCGTGGATGGGTTTTCCGGATATAACCAGATATCCATTGCGGAGGAAGACAAATTGAAAACAACCTTTGTAGTGGAAGATAATAAGGTTTTAGGATCATTGCAAATGTAATAGCACTATCTCATTGTATGTGTTTTCCAAATGCAACAATCTCTTGCATTTATATTGAGAATGAGCCAAGAAGAGACATGTCCCTTCATGAGACATGTCTATTCATTAATATGTAATTAATATAATGACAATTATGATTATATATATATATATATACATAACATATATATATATAATATCTCTTAGAGTATTATATTAATTTCTCTAATATTTACATAATAATAATATTTATATATATATATTTAAGTATATATATACATCTCATATATACTAAATATATATATACATATCTTCACTAGTATTGACTCATAGTGTTTATTCGACTGAAGCTACAAAACATCAACACTCCCTCTTAGCTAGGGAGGATAAATCAATCCAATGTCAACACTTAAGACACTTGACAACATCAATCATATGATGTAAGAAATAAAGGCATCATCCTCAAGATGTAATCAATCGAAACATAGTCTCAATATGTGGATTGCCTCCATCGGCGATTCTATCCACAAGTTCTCAAGTGGATTGCCTCCATCAGCGATTCTATCCATAATTTCTCAGGTGGATTTCCTCCATCGGCAATTCTATCCATTTGATATCATGAGTATTGGCCTATCAGAATGTCAACACATGACATTCACCAAATACTCTGAGTATTGGCCTATCAGAACATCAACATATGATATTCACCAAGTACTCAATAGGGTACTGACCTGCAGAATATCAACACGTGATATTCACCAAATACCTATCATATATCTATACAAACAACTCATAGACCGTCAATGACATCTAACACTTAGTTGTTGATTTACAAGATATATCTATACAAACAACTTATAGACCGTCAATTTAATGACATCTAACACTTAGTTGTTGCTTTACAAGACGTATCTATACAAGCAACTTATAGACCGTCAATTTAATGACATCTAACACTTAGTTGTTGCATTACAAAATATATTTATGCAAACAACTCATAGACCGTCAACTTAATGACATCTAACACTTAGTTGTTGCATTAATTCATCATGATCTTTTTCAACATTAGAAATAATGTATATCATGATTTAAGTTATTGTAAGATCGTCACCTTCCAATAACTTATGCAAATACAAGTGATAATCATTTGGAAGTCGTCACTTCCTCATGATTTACACAGGGGGCAGGCCCATTAAAAACATTCATGATTTATTATTATAATAATCAATTATATCAAGTTTACCTCAAAAGTGTTTCACCTTCAATAGTGAACTCCCTCTCAATCAATACGATCAAGACTGTCACAAGTTAACTGAACCATTTGCTCCCTCTGAAGCTCAAGTTTATCAACTTCTTGACCTCTTTTGAAATGTCAGACTCCCTTTGCATCTAGTCTCAATCATCAATTTGTTTGCAAGCATCAAGTTCTTTCTCCCTTGAATGTAATTATCTTGTACTTCTGTCCTAAAGGTATGTCAGAGAGAGATTACAAATAGCTCACTAAACTATCTCGACCGAAAATACCAATGATAGAAGCATACAAGATTTTACTAACCAATAGTATAGCATGAATTACAAACTCAAAAATTATGTGCATTAATAAAACATGAAATACTTATCTTTTATAAATTTCAAGTATTTCATTCTGTAATGTGAGCCCATATAGAAAATATCATGCAAATTCACAGAATGATGTCATCGTTCTCAAACATTACTATAATTCTTCACATGAACTATATTTAATATCCAAAGGTTCTATACACTATCACAACCTTCAATCTTATTAGGTCTCCCTTCAAGTGGTTAGGCTTTTAAAGAAAGAACCTTGCACTTTTTCAAAAAAATATTTAATAGACCCCTACATAGTCGGTCATAACTTTTGAACCTAGCATTTTCTCTTCAATCACTCCGGTGAGATTCTTGTAAATTTGTTTATCACCAACATATCCAAAATTTAGCAAAATCCAACAGTGCATTTGTGAGATATGGTCCTCGTACCGAGACTGCATTTTCCGAGACAGTCACACACTCACCATCAATAAACTACTCTATTACATTTGCAACTTGGCTCTAATACCATGTTAAGGTTTTAGGATCATTGCAAATGTAATAGCACTATCTCATTGTATGTGTTTTCCAAATGCAACAATCTCTTGCATTTATATTGAGAATGAGCCAAGAAGAGACATGTCCCTTCATGAGACATGTCTATTCATTAATATGTAATTAATATAATGAAAATTATGATTATATATATATATACACACACATATATATATAATATCTCTTGAGTATTATATTAAATTCTCTAATATTTACATAATAATAATATTTATATATATCTAAGTATATATATACATCTCATATATACTAAATATATATATACATATCTTCACTAGTATTGACTCATAGTGTTTATTCGACTGAAGCTACAAAACATCAACAGAAGATGGTGTATATGCATACAATCGAATGCCCTTCGGCCTTTGCAATGCACCAGCGACCTTCCAGCGGATTATTTTACATATCTTTGACAAAATGTCCACCGAAAACTTTAAAGCATTCTTGGATGATTGGTCCATATTCAATGGGCAGGAAAAACACATAGCGGCTTTGGGGGAGTGTATGGAACAGTGTCGGTGAGCCCGTCTGGCACTTAACCCAAAGAAGTGTCAGTTTATGGTGCCACAAGGAAAGTTGCTCGGGCACATAGTATGTAAAGAAGGATTAAAAATGGACCCCAACAAGGCACGGGTAATAGTGGAGATGGGGGCCCCTACGGACGTGACCGGCGTCAACTCCTTTCTCGGCCATATCGGATACTATTGCCGATTTATAAAAAACTTTGCAAGGATTTCATATCCGATGGATAGGCTCACGAGGAAGGGGGAGCCGTATGCATGGACGAAGGAGCAAGAGGACGCCTTCTAGGATCTAAAAACAAGGTTGTTGGCCGCTCCTATTCTGGCATTCCCTAATTTGGACAAGGAATTTCATGTGCACGTAGATGCATCAAATTATGCCGTCGGAGACACTCTGGCTTAGGAAGGAGGGCACGGACTCGATCACCCAATATATTTTGCAAGCAGGTTGTCAAATGCTGAGAAGAATTACAGCACCACAGAAAGGGAGGCCCTTGGAATGGTCTACTTTGTTCAAAAATTTAGGCACTATTTACTTGGCAATGCCATTTACCTTTTATGTGGACCACGAGGCTCTCATGTACCAGGTCAACAAGCCTATTATTCAAGGTAGGGTGAGTCGATGGCTCCTCTTACTTCAAGAGTTCACATTCAAAATTATTGTACGACACAGGCGTAGCCACGTGATTGCCGACCAATTATCCCGGATCAAGTCTGGCAAACCACCTGTTGGAATAAATGACGATTTCCCGAACGCGCATCTGTTTCACATAGCCGTACTCCCGAAATAGTACACAAGCATAGAAGAATATTTGTCCACTGACCTGTTCCCTCAGGACATGCCCCCTGGAGAACGCAGGAAGTTGGTCCTCCGGAGCAGGACCTTCCAACTAATCAACGGACTGTTGTATAAAATGGGTCCGAACCAAGTACTTAGACGATGCGTAATAGAGGAGGTATCAAAGGTACTAAGGGAAGCCCACGAAGGACCAGCGGGAGGACACATGGGTCCCGATACAACAGCGAGGAAGGTGATCTTAGCAAGCCTATGGTGGCCAATGTTGTACAATGATACTAGGGAATGGGTAGTCACATGTGATACTTGTCAGCGCGCAGGAGCTATTCGAGAGATGGGGGCTGGACTTCGTCGGGCCTCTTAAAGCCAGTCATGCTCGACGATGCCGCTATATTGTTGTGGCCTCTGAGTATTAAACAAAATGGGTGGAAGCATGTGCACTGACAGATAACTCAGCACTAAGCACTGCCAAGTTTATCTACGAGCAAATAATAACGAGGTATGGCATTCCAATCCAATTGACAAGCGACAGAGGTAGTCATTTTGTTAATCATGTCATCAAGCTCCTAACCACCAAATTCAAAATCTTCCATACCTTGTCAAGCCCCTATTATCCTCGGGCGAACGGCCAGGCCGAGGCAACTAACAAAATATTGGTGGGAGTTATCTATAAGTCTTGTGGTGTTGAAGGTGATGATTGGGAGGAGAAGTTGCCTTCGATGTTATGGGCATATCGTACCTCATACAAGGTAACCACCAGGCAGACACCTTTCCAATTGATGTACGGACAAGAGGCAATGGTACCCGCTGAATTCATAGTTCCTAGCTTGCGAATAGCCATTGACAATAAGCTTGGCAATGTGGAGAGTCTGAGGGAGAGACTTCATGCCTTGAATAAGTTAGACAAGAAAAGGGCGATGGCGCAGTGGGCAACGGACGTAGCACAACAACGAAAGAAACTATGGCACGACAAGCACCTCCGTCGAATGAAATTCACACCCGATCAATTGGTACTAAAGTTCAATGGGCAAAATGAAATCAAACTGGGCAAATTCAAAGTTAAGTGGCTTGGTCCATATAAGGTTCGGGAGGTTGCAGCAAATGGGGCCGTGAAGTTATGGACGCTCGACGACAGAGATCTCGGACGCTGTCAACGGCTCGAAGTTGAAAGTCTACCACGAGAGGCCAGGAAGCCACGGTCACCCAGAAACGCCTCGGTAATTTATTAAAAAAATTAAAAAATTAAAAAAAAAGAGACCGGAGGAAATCACCGAACGGTGGCATGTCCACCAAACGGTTAAAAGGGCATGTCACTGTTTTAAAAAGGGAGAAAGGGCAGCAACATTAATACGCAAAGAACAGGATACGCCAAGCCACCATTTTAAACACGAAAAAGATACGCACACAGCAGACAAGAAGAAGACACGCACGCAGCCAAGTAAGCAGCCAAGTCTTACACACAACCAAGTCTTGCAACAACTGTACAGTGTCGTACGGTGGTGAAGGAAGAAAAATTTTTGGAGGTTGTTGTCAGTTAGGGGTTTGCAAAAACAAGTGTTCATACGGCAGCCAGCAGTAGAGCAGCATTAAATATTTTATTTAAAAAGGTCTAAAGAGGAAGAATTAAAGAAACAGTTATGGATTCGGCTCGCAAACGGAATTGGAGAAAATAGTTGAAGAACGTAGACAAGAAAGCCATGGATGCTGGGAGCTCCAAGAAGAAATCAGCAGACCCGAAGGAGGCCGTGATTGCACAGAATATTACATTTGAGGGCTTGAATGGCATGGAGTGCAGAAAATGGTGGCATGAGACGCCTGATGATGACGTGGTGAAAGACAGTCTCAGACACGCAGGAGTTCATTGGGCTACAGGAGACACAATCTTACAATGTCATTCCATGCCGCAGATTTCAACTGAGTTTTTGGTATTCCAAGGAAGATGGGGCAAAAGATTGACACCAAGCCCAAGAAGTTGACGCACGAGGTCAAGGAAATATGGATACGAAGGGTTGCAGGAAATATCACGCCTAATCAAGTAAAAACATTGGCAAAGACAACAACAGGGAAGGGGTTAAAGAGGGCTAACATCGCCGAAGGACACTGGCGGTGCATTATGGATGTCATTAAAAGTCGGCACACCGGTGCCAGCAAAGCCTCCGACATCACCATCACGCAAATTCCATTGATGTGCGGTATTCTGAATGGCATATTGTATGACTAGGCAACGTTGCTTGCTCATAGGATGTATGATTTCCTAACCTTGCAACACCGTACCTTCTATATGCCACATCATGCCATTGGGCTATTTTTGGAGACCACGTGGCGGCAGATCCCAGAAGAGAAGCTAGTGCTGAATCCGAAGAGTGTCATATCTCTGGATGAACCCCTGTTTTTTGTGTGGCGCTACTTGGATATCAGGGAGGTCCCGTCAAGATCAAAGAGGAAACGTCAACCAGAAACAGAGTCCGAAGATGTCAACAGTGGCCGAGAGCCAACATCCTCTAGTGGTAGCAGTTCCTCCCAGACTAGCGGCTATAGCCGTATGGAGTTGGTGGTGGAGTTGGCACCACGGCCTGTACTGTTCACTCCACCACTGCTCGGGGATATTCAGTTTACACCGCCCCTAGCCACTGCCTTACCTACTGCAGTTTCCATTCCGATGTTCAAGCACCCGATGGCACCAGTGGTGTTGAGTCCTGTTGTAACCACGCCCAGGAGAGATGGAGATAACCCTACTGCAGAGGAGATGGCTTTGCCCGATTTACCTATGCTGGAAATGATACCCAGCCTGTTAGTAGAGGAGGACCAATTGGAGCACCCAGAAGAGAGGGTGGGGCAAAGTATGGATAGACAGTTTGAGGAGGCCGATAACAGCATCACACAACAAGATTCAATGAAGAAGTGGCTTACTATGTTTGACATGACACCGGTAGAGGAACCTGTGAGGTTCTCCCCTCGCCCAGAGGAGACAGTTCTGGCAGTTGTAGTGGTACGAGCGGAGGTACCCATCATGCTGTCTTTTGAGGAACAACAGGTGGAGGAGACTGGGGATAGCGAGGCTAGACCTGAGATGGAAGCTTTTAGTCAGCCATGACGGAGGACTGACATGGAGGCCTTCTGGACAGAGGTAGTGACTTGAGGTCGAGAGATGGTAGCGAGCGCACAGGGGCAAGCACTCGAGGATGTGGTCGTGGATTTGCAGCGCCTTCTCACCTTCGTAAGGGAGGAGTGTCCTATCCAGTTTGCTTCATGCTTCAACGGGGATTGGCCTAGTCATGAGACGTCAGCTATGTTGGATGCTTGGCAGGTGACAGAACCTGTCGTAACCAGTCGGGTTGAGGCCTTGGTGACTGATTTGGTGAGAGCCTTTTGAAGTCACTACTATGAACACTGGCGGATGGCGCACTCCTATGAGGAGCATAGGGTGGCATCAGAAGCTCAGCAAATGTTGAACACACGCATTGCTAGTTTGGAGCAGTCCTTGGAGGAGAAGCGTAGGGAATGGACCACTAGGATGGCCGCTTGGGATAGGGAGAGAGCTGCCATGGATGAGTATGTGGAGACTCGGCAGAAGGAAAAGGTTGACCAGGAGACACAAGTTGCAGCAGAGCGGACTTCCCTTACCCAAGAGAGGGATCTAGCACAGGCTTCGGTGGATGCCAAACAGCAGGAACTTCAAAAGGCGGTGGCTATGGTAAAGTCTTCCTTGGAACATGAGCTAAGGTTAGAGAGCCAGTTGAAGGCTAGGATAGAGCAGGTGTATGCCCTCCGAGAGCAGCTAGCACAGTTAGTAGGATCCGCTTCTTTAGGGACGCATTCTCAGCCCCCTCCAAGTTCTTAGTCTTTGATCTTGTTATTGTATATCATCATCTTTCCTGTTTGTTGTTGTCGTCAGGAGACGGCTTTCTTTTGGGGGGGGGGGGGGGGATGATGTTGTCGATAAAATGGATAGTTAGACAGTTAGTCCGTCCGAGGGAGTTACATAGATGCGACGGTTGGCCTCGCATCCCCTCGGACATTATATGTATGCATTCTTCTCTTTGAGCAAGACATGACAATGGTGATATAAAAATACACTTGTACTTGATGATTATTCTATGAATACAATGTTGTTATGTTCTCTTTACATTTCCTATTGAATACTATACTTTTTGTATGCAATTAGTCTCTGTGACCTCACGAAGGTAAACAAAAGATAGGGCAACTTCACAGCTTTTGTCCCTCAAAATCACATCATAAATGTTATATTGAATGTATGGGACCTGACCCATGGGCACAAGCACATAGCGATAACCTTTATGGGCGTGTGATAAGCCATCAAAGCTTCAGGGAATATCCTGGTCTAAGACCAATGGGATTACCAATCAGTCTTCTCAATATTGCATTAATGATGTTTGTGATGTCTATATGGCTGCTGGCCGTTTGAGATTTCCAAAGCAAAAGTATGCAATGTTGCCCAAAACTTGAGAAGAGACTTTTACAAGGCGATTGTTTGGGACCCATATCAACAATCTGCCAATGCTAGTCATAATTGAAATCACTGTGAGGAAGAAAGTCCCAATGAGATTTCTGAAGAGCTAAACAAGGGTCATATTGATCATTTATAGTCCTAATTGGCATCCCTATAACTAGAAGTGTTCCATTTATTGCCTGCTTGGTCTATGAATTGAGTATACATGTGCGGCATACCATTAGGAGCAACAAACAGCTCAAGAATTAAATATAGAGGAACAGGATTTGAGGGTTTTAAAAAAATATCCTTGGCTTCTCAGAAAAACTTCAGGATGGTTTCATGACTAGTAGCAAAACTCATGGCAAGTTTTCAAATGCACATTGACACTGATTGATAATTATGAGCATGTTAATGTAGGTTGGATTTGGTTTCAAAGATAAACCAATTAACTGTATAGTTGCAATAATTCTTCCTGTATAAAAGCAAATGACATTATAAAACTCCCAGTAGTCTGAGAAAAATTTAATTGTAATCTTGTTACTTCAAGCAAATCATGTTTTTGTTTAGAGAGAGGATTGTGATAACCAAATTTCAAGGGGAAGAAAATAATTTTAATAAAAACACTCAAGTCAGAAGAAATAATGCAAAAAATCTAGTACACCCTCTAATAAATGGCTGTATTGTTATACAGTATTCATTATAGAAATCCAGATCAAGTTTTCATACAATGTCCAAAAATTCAAATACCACAGAAAGTCTCAATTTAAGAACATGGATATGAAATAAAAATTACCCTATATAAGCGTGTACCAGCATTAATCCTCTGAATCCAGAGACCACACATGTCACACTTCTTGTTTCGGCGATCTTTGTAGGAGTACTGAAGAGCTTTCTCCACGCGCTCTCTAGCAATGCGTATGCAATTCTTTACCCTCCCTCGGAAGCCCTTGGCCAGCTTCAATATCTGATCCTTGTGCATCTTGTCTACTAATTTACAACCTTCTGTAATTCATAATTTTAAGTTATTTTCTCACCAAAATATATAATAATGTATTCAATCATATCCACAAGTTCTGTGGAATCCAAAGTAAAGTAGAAAGTGAAAAAAGATTGTCTTCTCATAAATTTTTGGAAGGATATTTTTGTTTTGTTTTAGGCTGTTGCTTACTGATAAAAATTTATATACGTTTGAATGTAGGTGTGTATCTGATCTTTGTCACAGAAAAAGACCATAGAAATGGCCTGTTGAAAGTACAAAAATATATTTCTGAAAATGTGTTTGATGAAGTAAGCAACTATCCTTGACACATGAAAAATAGTAAATAAATCTAAACATTTCTTAGAGAATCCATAACACTCTTGAATTGTTCTTTTATGAAGAAAGGCATAAAAGCAGCCAATGGCCTATTGAAGAAGCCATACATAAAACATGTCAGAAAATATTCTCAATAAAGCAAGCACCTATCCTTGAGAGATGAAAACTAGAATACACATCTCTTATCCAAAATATTACCTTGTAAAATTTTTGGGATTATATCAAAAATTTCAAGATTGCCTTTAGAGAAAATTGAGTCAAAAACTCGGGATGTATATGTAGTATCTTTGAATTACCTGGAAAAGAATGAAATTTCAAGTGTGTCTTCAAAACCAGAAAAGTCAAATGTTTTGTTGTTTCAGGCATAGATGCTAAAATCCCCAATTTCCACAAATAAACACTTCTCATGTTTGCAGTGTAAAGTCTGGATTTCATTGCACCCTTTACGCTTGAAGTCCGTGAATGCTTGGCTTTTCCCTTTTTAATATTTTGAAGTGTCAAGTCTGTTTAACATTAAAGAAAATAAGAACTCTATGACCATCTTGCTTCCATGCAAATCATGCCAGTAATCACATTTTTTCTGAATTTCCATTCAACAAGTGTTTCTGCTGTTGAAAATCAGACTTATCAAACATTTTTACACTCTTTGCATAAAGTTTTGATTTGTCTAATTTATGTGTAATCTCTCTCCCCTCATCAGTAATGTTGAACTCCTTTGCACTTGGACGTAATGTCCCCTTTCTGAAATAGGATTTTATAATAATAGATAATAATAATAAAATTAAAATATATAAAATAAATAAATAAATATAATGTAATTACAAGTTAATTAAGGTTAATGAAAGGTCAAGAGGCACACAGTGAAGAGTTGTGACTCCCTCAACATAAGATACAGAAAGGAGGGGAGTTCATTTGAAAAAAGATATACAGGAAGGAAGAAAGAGGGGAGAACAGGAATTAAAGAAGGATTAATGGGAATGGGAATAAAATAAGGAAGTGACTCTTTCAAAGGGCAGCCATGATGAAGGGCTGTGACTCAATTGTGAAAGGTTGTGACCATTATAAAGGAGCAGACATGATGAAGAGGTGTGACTCTCCCTCACATTGGAAGATATAAAGGGGAGAAAGTTTTCATTTGAGGGCATCCAAGGGAGATCAATTTGGGGAATAATATATTATTAGCAAAGGCAACAATGAAAATTGGTGACTCAATTCTTATTAAAGGTTGTGACCCTTTCACCAACAAAGTATAAAGGAGATTTTATTCCAAGCATTGAAAGACTTTTCAATCATCACTCATCCATCAATCATTAATCCCTCAAGAAATCAAGAAAACAATCAAATCCAGCAAACAAACATCAAAATCAACATCAATCATCACTTCATCTTGGGGTCAAGAAAACATACAATTCGGCAATCATGCATCTCATCATCCTATATCAAACTAGCATTCATTATATCGCCACCTTTCAATCACCTAATCAACAATTACTTAATCATAACTCACCAATACCTCAAACTATCAAATCAAAGGAATTCATTGAATCAATCAATCATTCAACAACAATCAAATGGCCAATCAAGAAAAGAAATCGAAAAGTATCAGTGACCTTATATCAGCGATCAGGATCAGACCAGAAATTGTTATTGATTTGCAGGCAGCACCATTCTTGTTCATCGTGGTATGCATGATATATGTCTAAATGTATGTGCCTGATATATGCAGCAATATAATGTACAGTTATTTACATATTAATATAGGCACATAACATTATGTATATATTGGATATAAGTAATAATATAGATCTCCAAATCACAACAATTAATCATGACAAGGAGGGGAAAGGAAAGGAGTACAAGGAGGGAAAATGGTTATAGGATACCTCACTAGGCACACCACCTCATATGAGATGGCGGAAGGCCACATGAGGCCAACAGGGATGGTATATCCGCTCTTGGGCCTAGGGTAGAGGATCACTTGTGCACCCTACTGTAATTTCTGCCCCCACCACTAGGTTGAGTGATTGTTGGGATGGATTGGTAGAGGATCTCTTGGGCACCCTATCATATCTCCTTAATCTTCATTATGGTTGAACCCTAATAACAAATTAGATATGTTATATGATTAAAATGATTATGAAAATATGTTCTTAAACCCTAATAATGGTTGATCTTATGAATTGCACCCTCAAAAATTTGTCCAACATGATTGTAGGATCTCAACAAGGTTCTATCTTGCTTCACATTCTTTAGGTAAATTTATATCTGACTATATCATGTTCCTTATTTATTGAATTTGTAATTCTAGGGCAAAATATAGGGTAAGTCTAAAAGGGGACATTGCATTGGAGCCTTTGTGCAAGGTAGGCACAAGCATCCAATTTCCCCAATCTTTCCTTAGAGGAAGACTCCAATCCTTCCCATATTGGGAGATGTTTACCTCCATGTGCTTCCTTCACCCTTGTAAACAATGCATAGAGCCCCACAAACCCCAACTACCAAGCATTCAATATGCCTTGTTTCTTGTGCTAACCACTTTTAACAACATAAATTATAGCATGTTATTAAAAGGCCCAAGTATTTTGCTTTAAAGTTCAAATTTAAACTTATAATCCTCCACCACATTTTACCTTTAAAATGTTTAACATGCACTGCACTTTTGTCTGCCATTTGCATCTGTAAACAAACGAATACTTCGCTTTCCAATCTTTCCATCTGCAATTCCAGCACTAATTTTACTTTCAGTTTTGATATTTCATCCTCTGAACTAATTTATTTTCAAGCTTCTTCAAATTTTCTTCCAAATCTTCATTTCTCTTTTTCACATTCATCATATCTTCTTCCAAACTATTAATATTATACATAATATTTTTATGCATATCCTTTGTTTTGAACTTTATCTTTTCTTCCAATTCTTCATTTTTCTTTCTAACTTTTACCAATTCTTCCAAAATACCTTTTTCACACATTAAATTTTTATTTTCCTTCTTCACTCTATCTCAAATCTCTTTCATTCAAACTAAAATTTCATTATGCTATTTAATTTTACCTGATGCTACTACACTTGACAATGATCCAATGTCCTTCCTTGATGACAACAATGTGGCAATTTCATGTGCCTTCTTTTGAATTTGTGATAATTTTAACTCCCTTTTTCAAAATTGCTCTTGATACTTTCCTTTACTTTGGCAATAATCTTTACTAATAGTACAACAATTCAAACTTGTGCGATGAAAACATGAAGGTTGCTTCTGCGACCTCCTTTGGTAGCTTCATTGAAAGTTGCACCTTCTCTTTGATGCCTTTACAAATTAATTGGACATTTTGATTCTCCTTTGCAGTTATCTTTTTCTTTTCTCCTTAATTGGGAAATTACTTTGATCTCTTGTTAATTTCAACTTGGAATATGTCTTAGATTCTTTCACGTATAACCTTTCGGCTTAATAAAATGATAACTTTAAAATTTGTGATTACCTCCTTCCTACCAATGTTGTGGCCTTCCTTTCAAGGACCTAACTTCTTTGACCTGTGCTTCCTTCTCTCTTAGCTGGCTACTCTTAACATACAAAGATCTTCTCCTTTTGTCGGTGGCTGGCTATCTTTTCAAACCTATAGTATCATCTTGACTTGGTTGACTTCCCTTTCTTGCTTACAATCCTCTTCACTAGCTTGTGATTTCTCCAAATGATGTGATCTCCCCATCACATATAACGACCTCCTTTGAAATTATCAACGGGTGGCAATCTTTTATACTAGCCGCAATGGTTCACCCTCGTAAAGGTATAGCTCCCAAGCTAAATTCGCAAATTCCTAGATTATCAACTCCACAAACTCTCAAATCACTAATGCCTCAAACCATTAGACAACAATCCATGCTGAGCTACACTCACAAAGCTCCATCAAGTTGTTGCATGACCCCCGTAAGGGTATGACTCCCAAGATCCACAAAATCCCAAGTTAAGCGGGCAACCATCCATTCTAAATTGTGTCTACAATGCCTACCTACCTATCTTCAAAGAGCTCACCTTATTTAAAATGCATAAAAAGTAACTTCTTCACCATTGTCAACATCTAGCAGATCTTCAACGATGGCTACATTAATTTCCTTGATCTTTCCTTTGAGAACATCATTTGCCCGATTTGTATAGTTCCAAGCTATGTGACCCATCTTCCTACAATAATAGAAGTGTCCCCCTTTTGTACAATTTGAGCATAACGCTACCTAAATTTGATAATCATCCTTGCATCTCCAGCAATAGTTTTGTTTTCTTCAGCTAGGAGAGCTGAGATCATATCTTCCAAACTTTTAGAATAGAGATGACATTGCTGCATTTTATATTTTCATCTCACTAAGTTCATGACATTCCAAAATTTCATCTCACTAAATATATATTTTCTTGCCACCCAAAAATAACTGCAGTCACTATAGTAAGCAGTAACCATGTGAAATAAAATGACTTTATAGCTTATTCTGACCAAATGGTTGATCAATTCACTGATCTACAAGCTCAGAATGGCTTGTTATAAGCTTCTAGCTCATTCTGACCGAATGGTTGATCGATTCATTGATCTACAAGCTCAGAACGGCTTGTTATAAGCTTCTAACTCATTCTAAGTGAACGATTGATCGATTCGATGATCTACAAACTCAGAACAGCTTGTTATAAGCTTTTAGCTCATTCTAAGCAAACAGTTGGGATAAGGTGTAGGTGGAAAGTCTATTGTTAAATTTTGAAAATCATCTTTGAGGAGAATAATGCTACTTTGTAAACCCATCCTCCTCAATGTAGAGTAATAGGACATGTAATGTTGAAACTCATGAAACCTATACTGAATCAATTACGATTTTGGATCCTTGTCCTACTAGCCTGGTGACATGTTTATCTTGCATGTTTACAATTTTGTACTTATGTACATATTGGTTTGCTATGAGTGAATTGAATTTAAATAACCTACTAAAATATTAAAATGCATTTAAAATGTTTAGGGAGACAATTAGGTTAAATATGGGGAATTTAAAGGTATTAACAAATGTTATTTTTATGTTTCTATTGCGAACAGTAATTGAGATTACTACATGTATTTCTTGGGAATAATTGTGAATTGTCTAGAAGGTGCAAAAAGACTAATGAGTTAGCTATTGGCATTGACATGAGTTATTTGTTTGAAATTAAGATATGAGCCAAAAGTGAATCGTGTGCATGAAAAGGAAATTGGATATTTGAGTTAGGTTTTACCTAGTAGGAAAAGTAAATTTCATTTTCATCTTTTTCTTTATGCAACTTCTAATTTAGGAAGAGCAAAAAGGGAGCTAGTGGTTTGCATTAGGAAGCTTTCTTCGGATATCAATTGGAGCTAAAATCTTGGATTAAGGTGTGGTTTTGCTAGGCTTTATTTAATGTGGATAGAGAATTGCACTCCATTTTTTGCCATTGTTTCTTGAGGTATTGTTATTTGTTATCTAAGCTTGGATATGAGTAGGAAACTTAGATAAATGAAATTAAAATCTTGGTGCAAAGATAACTATTGATGCTTCGATCCAAAGATTGCTTCTTTGCTAGCAATCACTTTCCTTGATTTGGGCAGCTTTAATTTAGTTCTAAAAATACAAAATGTATTTTTGTATCCAAACCCTTCCAAAATATCCAAAAAAAATTATGTGACTGTATTTTTGCTTTGTTCAGCAAATTTGGGACAAGAGGGTATTTTTCGAAATATCAATGAAGAGAAGGCTGTAAAAGATCTTAAGAAGAAACTTAGAGATGTTTATCAAGCTAAATCCCTAGTGAGCAAAATAATTTAAGAAATTGAAGGTCTCTTTAATGGTAGACCTAGACATTTTAACATTTTTAAAGAAAACTAAAAAGTGTGACATTGAGAATTGAGCCTTCCTTTTGTGCTTTATTTTGTGGGATGGTATATGAATAAGAGTAGTGAATTTGCATAGGTGAAATATGGGTGTTTGTATGTTAATGTTGATGTATCCCATCTTATGGGCCATTTGAAAAGGTGGACTCTTGAATTGAGTAAGGAATGGGAATACTTAGAGGAGACAAGGAGGAGATGAATTGTAATTTAGAGATGCAATGTTTACAAAAATGTTATCATCATACTAATAAACACAAGAGTCAATTATAAAATAAAGACTACAACATGTGTATTGTATTACAATAATAAATATAAGATTAACTAGGGACTACAATTGAGAAGGCATGTTGCTCCTTGAGCTTGCTTTTGCAACAATTGTATGGACGTCTGAAAAGGCATGTTGCATTTGGCAATTATTCCCAAAAGGGCAATTGCTATTGAGAGCTACTCGTTCTACTCTATTCCTAGCCTTGTTTCACAAAACAAGAGGGAAGCCACTCGATATTTGTTATCCTCCTCTCCCTTGGTCGATTGGATTCATGTTTCCAATTATGTGTTGATAAAAAAAAATGTAGTTTAGGTGTTTGAAGCCAATTGTACGTATCATGTTTATGCTTGCAACCACGGAGTTCATGTATTAGTTTAGAGAGGTGGGCCTTCGAATCCCACATGATTGGGTGGCATTGACCACCATTGGGATTGGTTGGTGAATTCATAGCAGCATATCATGGAGCTTGTGCGACAATTCAGTAAGTTTTGCTAGCTTCCAAGTCTTATATCTTGTCATATTGAGATAGATGTAACCTTTTTGTAAGTTGTAACTAGTAGTTTTTCAGACAATGTTTGTAAGGCCGTGGAAAGGTTGTAATTGTGTATTGTTTCCATCTTTGTATTGGTGTGAAATCCATCTATGTTTGAGATGAGAACTCCACTTTGTAATCCTGTCATATTATTGACTTTACTTGAAATTGAATCTTGTTTTTTTTAGTACATATCGAAGAGTCACATTACATAAGTTTTCAATTGAATCTTGTTTTGAATCAAATTAGCATTGTTTGTGATTCGTCCTAAATTGAACTAGTGATGGAAAATGATAGTTTAATCATGATAAATCTTATGTTAGATGTCGTGAAATAAGGTAACTGAATGGTAATTTGGATGTGATCTCAATTGTATAATATTTGAAGTCATACTTTAACTTTTGCATTTTGTTACATGAAATCTGGTATGTGATGTCCCCTTCCTACTTTTCTCTAGAATTTGCCCTAAAATCACAATTGCAACAAATTAGGGTCAGGGCTACATCTCACCAATTGAATATCTCTATGATAATGCACCCCAATACTTGAATCCTACAATCAAAAACAACATATACAAATATCCACATACACATATATTAAATACACAATTAGGGTTAGGCATCATATTATATTCATAGATTCTCAATAATACTCCACAAACATATTAGAGTTTGGAATGAGAAACATGATGCATCCACCTAAAGCCATTACTACAACGAGTCCACGAGGGATGTCTACCACAGCCCTCTCACTAGGCGGCTTGTACTTGCTTTCCCCATCTAGCCTCATCTTCTAGAAAACACATACCATCTTGCGGAGTTAGCCGGAGGTCATAAGTGGGTTCCTTGGTTCTCCAACTTAAGGATCCTCTAGTCCATAATAGGACGGCCTACTTACGCAACCTTGGCAACCCCCTTTGCTTGCACCTCAAGCCCTTCCTTTCAAGATGGGATTCAAACAGTTTAACACTTCACATAATTGTCTTCATAGGCAATTTAGAAATCATCATAGTTTTTAGCATTATATGTGTGTGTGTGTGTGTGTGTTGGTGTAATTAAATATTCCTAATTACACTTTACTTAATCTTACTCAGGATAATGCATTGCATCGTAGTTTGTCATTGAGACACCTAGGAGTTTGCACCTTAATTAAGCACATGGTGTAGGAAAAATTCCACTTTAGGTGCGAGATCCACCTTTAGTGCTCATATCACATTATCATCCTCATCCTATGGCACATACTATATTGCATAATGAAGGATGATCCACATTTGGTGGACATGTGATTACACCTTGCATAGGTGATAGCTTATCAACTTCTTATCATTGTCTCTTATCGTCTTTCCTATATAAGGAGGCCTATTATGTACATTTTAATCATGTCCATTATCAATAATATCATTCTTGCATCTTAATGCAATTATCTTGTCAATCTCTTGTGGAAGTTATCTTGGTCTTGCATTCGATCCTAGGGGTGTTGTAGAGTCACCTAAAACTCTAACAATGTATATATATATATATATACACCATATGTTTATCTAGTAATCATGATGGGCGATCAAAATAGATATACTGATAAGTATGAGATTGAAGATGTATGGAGTTCTATGATTCTATGATTTTGTATGGCCTCTTGCTGAATGCAATGGATCTGTTGTACACTTGTTCTACAGATGTTCTCTTATCTATAGATGTTGATGCAATGCTATTGTTGAGTGATAAAGCACACAAATTGTTTTATATTCTCTTCAATGTTGTTGTACTCCTAGATTGTTGTAAATATAATTGTTATTAGTTTTTCTTTTTCTTGCCTCTATTCGATGCACTTTCACCAATGAGAGTCTGTCAATATTTATCCCTTAAGAGGGACAAAGGGAAATGTCCTTTGCTGCAACTATGACTTTTCTGAAGAGAGGTGTATTTTCATATATTTTAATTCCTTAACTAATTGCTTAGCAATTACAATCTTAATGACAACGATTACAATCTTAATGTAAACAACGATTACAATCCAAAAGCGCTCCACCTTCAACACATCACAATTATTAGTGTATTCCATACGGTCCATATTAACCACAGATGTGCTTTGATACAACAAAATTATGAAGACATATTATCCTATTGATGTATTATCGCAAGGACATGACAATCCACCCTACCCGAGTTGCTTCTCCTCGAGCAATTTCAGGTTTGGATGATTGAAGATCTCCTCTCCTTCCAACATAGCATTTTCCTCGGGTAGGCCCTTCCATTTGATCAAGAATTCCGGAATAGTCTTATTTATCAATCACTTCCCTCTCATGTTAAGAAAAGCTTCTTGTTCCAAGATTAGTTTACCCTCAACATTGAGCAAGGGTGACTTGTTGCCCTAGCACTTTCTTCATTTGAGATACGTGAAAGATGTTGATATAGTGGTTCTTGGGCAACTCCAATTCATAAGCTACTTCGCCTACCTTCCTCAAGATCTTATATGGTTTATAGAATCGGGGCTTCAATTTTTCTGCTCTACTTACTCTGATGGAGGATTGTTGATATGCCTGTAGCTGCAAGAATTCTAATTCTCCAACTTCAAATGAATTTTTGGTGTTGTTTCGGACCGCATAGATCTTTTTCTAATTTTGTGCTTGATGTAAGTTGTCTGAGGTAACAACCAAACCCTTCTAACACAACTAAAAACAAAATAAAATAAAACTTTTATTAACAAAAAGGAAAACCAAAAACAACTTTCATTTCCTAGGAGCATAGATCAAAATATTGTCAAAATATCGCCGAGAAGACAACTTATCATGATAAGTTATGGTCGGCGATAACATAAGTGAAGTAATCGCAAAAAAATATCACCAATATTTTAAGAACTTGTCGCAGAGAAAAACCCAACTTATCATCAATATTTCGGCGATAAGTTGCCAAATTATCGGCCGCAATCCGTTGATAGGGGCTGACAACCCAAAAATCATTCATTTGACATTTTCTAATTTGCAAAGTGGTGTTTGGGAGAGGGAAAAAGGGTTTGAAGGAGAAAAAACATGATTTGCAGTGTTAAGAGCAATTTGTTGTGGATTCGAAGAGATTTTTCAACCAAATTCAGATTCACAAGTAAGTTTTCAATAGATCCTTACTGTGATTGGACATCATGGGAGTAGCCTCCATTGTTCACAGAGGATGAGATCTACGATTTGGAGAGGCAAGCTATGGAGGAGGGTGGATTCGCAGTGGGATTGGATGACATTCAAGAGGATGAGGACATTGAGGAGGATTCAGATGATGAGGAGTCATTGCTAGTGTCAGCACCATCTACATCCAGGATAGAGGTCGAGTCACAACCAATTGTGCAGAGGGAAGAGGCATAGGCACAACTACAAGCACAACCACAGCGGAGTTCTAGGGCTAGACCCCCTACCACTCCAATAGTTTTTACTAGAGCTGTTGGGAAGGAGAAGAGGAAGATGTAGAATATTTTGATGCTGTACTTGTATTTACTTATAGATTTACAAAGACAGTTTGCTATTTTTAGTTTGCTTCAAAGTTCAAACTGTGGCTACCAACCATCAGCATTCCACATGGGGATGCAATTTTGTACCCTATTTGCATTTATATATATCTAGACTTAGCCTGTTTGGTTTATTTACTCATTTACCGATTCATTAGATGCATCTCCTCATTGAATTTTGCAAAAAAAATGCATTTCTAATTAAATTCAAGCAATTTTTTAAGTTCTCGATAAGTTGTCGATTTATCTCCGATATTTTCCCGATATTATTTTTGGCCTTGGCGATAAGTTGTTGATAATGATATTTTGAACTATGCCTAGGCGCATGAAAAGAACTACAGTTAACAATCCAATGTAGTTACTAACTGCTTTTCACATGAAGCTGAAAATTAACTTTCTCAATTACTTCCTGGAGATAAATCAAGAAATTAAATATTGCTTTAACAGAAATTAACTAATAAAATCAGAACTTGTACATGTTATTCTTTTCAATTGTTCCTTCCTAGAAATTCGTCCATCATGGGTGAAAGAGTATCATCAAGGGTTTTTACCACCCAACCATGGTTCTTTCTATCATAACTAACTGTCACCTGCACAACTTCCAATGGAAGTAGCCCAGCCCTTCCTAGGAGTACACAAGCACGACTTCCATTTTCTTGCCATCCGAGACTTCGTGTCGAATTCGCAACCGTCATAGCCAATCATCCTAAAGACATCCTGGCCTAATAGGAGACCTTCCTATCCAGATGTTGCACTACTGGTCCTAGTGACTGACATATACTACCCGTAGCATAGTCACCACCAAACTCGTTCATGGACCTCCTAGTCCAATACAATGGATATCCCTATCCTGATGGCATTAACTCTCTGGCATGACAAGGTATAGGTCTAGGTTCTACCCATCCTAGGGCTGCATCATGACTGGTTTATCTCCCATAACAAGTCTAAAGAGGCACAAAAAGGTTCTTTTGTTAAGACCCATAGACTTTGGTTCTTACTCAAGAAACTTCGTTGTATACCAAGTAAGATTATTAAATAGATCAAAGGGTCCCGACATGGGCAGATCATAAGAAAACTCGGATTATTAAGATTCTAACCTCACTGGTTCATTCAGAACAAAGACATGGATACACCCTCATCATACATTTCATTTCAATGAAGTTCTCATATACTTATTCCTTCAATATGCAAGTGGTATATGAATTGACAAAATGTACTATGCATGAGGAAATACATTAGAAGTTCATCCAGATTAATCTAATAGCGTGCAGATAAAATTTACTTGAAGCGTGAGATCCAATTCCATGCAAATAAAACCAATGTTGTGGTATAGATAACAGAGAACTAAAACGTGCAAGTTTTAAAAAGAATTGCACGATGATAATAACATATACAACCAAAGCTAACATTTCATTTCTAATCTATGAATACAATCCATAACACAATCATTAATTGATCAATGCACAGACATTCCCTTTTTACGAAGTATATAAAAGTAATGAATGCAAAACATCCCAAGGAAAGACACAGTGCATGGACATAACATCACAACGACATTTCACAGTCATCCCTCAATGAAATGCAATGAAACTTTAAGATTCATAGCTATCATTGATGAATTTCATCATTCAAAACATATAACAAGGAAAGACCACATGCCTGCTTGGACTCACATGACAAGAGAAAGATTTGAGTTGCAAACTGGTAAACCAACACTGAGCCATAATCACGGATTCAAGATCTTCCACACAAAAAGACAAAACCAAAAATAATACTCAGAACCAAAACCAATTTCCCACACCGCTTCTCACTACCATTCGCAATAATGAGTTCCCCCATGTTGACCCCAAGCTTCTTAGTTGGAGCGGCAAGGGTAACTCCTTGCCAAGGTGGAAAGAGGGTTTGAGGTCACCTAGCATTTTGGTAACACTGAGATTCCCAAAATAGGGTACAGAATGAGCTTCCTTAAGAACAAATCTTCTTAGCTCAGGAAGATTAGGTATATACATCCTTCCTTGATAACTCAACAGTCCATCTTGCTCAATCTGGAAACCTTCGTTTCTGCAATCCTGAGGATCCTTTTGTAATGCTTCTTTGGCCTGCTTATAGTACTCACCCCTTTCCAATTCCTGAAGGATTCTAGTTTTGAAATCAATACCAACTATCATCATTACTGAAATGTGCCTCTTGCGGCTTAGAGCATTGGCTACTCTGTTTTCCTTACCCTTGATATAGTTAATCTCAAAGCCATAATCGAAGATCAATTCCAACCATCTCCTTTTCCTGGAATTCAAGTTTGGTTGGGTGAATGTATATTTCAAGCCTTGGTGATCTGACCTAATTTTGTGTAATGGCCCCATTCCTAAATAAGATTTAATAATTAATAATTAAAATAAATTAATGGACCAATAGAATTTTGATAATAATAAAATAATATTAATAAATAATAGATGATAATATTAAATAGATAACCAATAATATAATTACAATATAATGATATTAAAATAAATGATAATAATAATAATAATAATAAATAATGAAATGGTATAATATATATCATTAATATAATGGCACACAATTAATATAATATAATAATATAATTGTGATACATTAATGTGAGATAATAGAAATATATTCGGAACTTATCAATTGTCAAACAAACAACCGATTTTAAATTAATACCGTAACAAAGAGGCATGATAATAATGAATAAATAATACAATAAGAGTCTCTAAAGGGACTAGATTGTAATTATACTAATAAGTTTCCAAAGAGATGCCAAATTATGAGCAGTGACAATTCATATCAACATCACATTGCCACGTTAGGAATAATCTTCTATGTCACCAATTCATCCAAGTCTATTTTTTATACTAAGGAAAGAGATACTAGCAAGTCCCGTTCAAAAGTCATTGAACGTGGAGATAACGCCAATATCAACATGGATAATTCATGGCATCAACTAAGCGTAGACAATGAGGCAAATATTCAACATATAATGGTATCATAATACTTCAGCGCCTATATGAGACACCCAATCTACACGTCAGCAAATATGTGATGACTCGACAAGGTAACTAATACCAACACAATTAATTATCGAACGTTAACTATTGATACAATATCAATTAAAAGAAGAATAATTACCTTCATGAAATGGCACAATATTAAGACAGCAATCTATATTATGAAGAGAACTAATATCGGGAAAGGGGAAAAAGAAAAAGAGCAATCCACATATAGTCACGCTGCAAATATAAAATCAATTTATATACATGAGTCGTCATTGAACATTCTCCCTCACAACACCCGTATAGGAAGAGGGAAGCGTATAGAACTGGAGTATATCGCAATTGAATATTATATTGTGTCTAATCCATAGATAGCGAGAGACTCTAATCCAGACGGCTAATAGCAGTTAGTAAATACATATCGGTCAACAGACACCTACAATCAGGAGGCATGCATTTCATATGAATAAGTCATGAAAAAGCTTCATGACAGTATAAGTACGAATAAAGATTTTGAAGTTGCCAAACCCATAGTGGGTAGACATACAAAAGTCATACCTGATCTAAAGGATATATATCAGACACATCATATATTTCTAAAACGGAATAAGTCCAAATTACATTGATCTGATTTATGAAAACCAGATTACAATACCTAGTGTGATATCTGCAGTATTGTAGAATTCAACACGAAAATTGAGAACAAGATTGCAAACCAAAAAAATTGTCTCCATTCTATTCAAAATTGGAGTTTATTCTAAGTTCGATGGATCCCAAGGGTCACACAAATCCCTTGGAATTGAAATGAAGAGTCGCCATAATGTTTATTACAATTAAACTATTAAAACTATCAAAATTTATCAAAAAACTATATATAAAATTTAGGTCCGCTTGGAGAAGGCATAACTTTCTCATCCTAGCTCTGAATTACGAACCGTTTGATGCGTTGGAAAGGTATTCAAATAATCTTGAACCAAATTTCGGAAATAGCGATGTTCCATCCCTATTTCTGGGCACCATTTTTGCCTAGAAATGCACCGAAGACCCTCAAAATTGCAATTTACTAAAACATATGAAATTTTGAAAAATTAGATTTCAGTATTTTCCCAATTTAATCCTGATCATTCGTCCCCCCTTAAGAGGCAATGGGCCCCATTGCACTAATCTGTTGCAACAGATGAGGAAATTGTTCTTCAATTTGTTCCTTAGTAAACCACTTGCCTTGATGAGAATGCTGACCAGCTTGAACCACCCGATACTAAGGAATGTTCTGATTTCTCAAAGTCTTTAAAATGGCTTCAGTAACATGGTCACACTGGACTGGAGCAGTAGTAGAGGGATTTAACTCTGCAGCTTGAATGTGTTCAGTAGCTTGGGAGATATCCAATAAAGGAGGAAAATAGGGTCTCAACAATTCCACATTGAAAACTGGATGCAGTCCCAAAAAGGATGGCAAATTAAGTTCAAAAGCATTCTCACCAACTTGTTTCACAATAGTGTATGGTCCATAACGAAGAGGACAAAGCTTCCTATTTGGTCCATGTAGGCACTCTTTCTGAAGATGTAACCATACCTTGTCACCAATCTGAAACTGATGAGGAGTTCTATGTTTATCATGCCTTTTCTTATACTTCTTATTACTCTGCTCCAATATCTCATAAACTTGCTGTTGTAGGTGTCTAATGTTATCAATGAATTTTTCTGCTTTATCTACCTCCTTGTCACCATTCAATGGACTATTAGAGTGTAGAGATGGTATTGCTACATCCATAAGTGCCAATGGCTGGTACCCAAGAGAAACCTCAAATGGATTGTGCCCTGTAGTACTATGGAGTGCATGGTTGTAGCTGTGTTGCACATAGGGTAAGCTTTCATCCCATGTGCGAGGATGTGTTGAATGATACATCCGTAAAATATGAATAATCATTCGATTCACCACTTCTGTCTGCCCATCTGTTTGGGGATGGAATGCTGTGGACTTTGTCAATTTCATGTCCATTTTAGCCCATAGTGCAGACCAAAATTTGCTGATGAACCTACTATCCCTATCAGAAATAATGGTTTTTGGCAAACCAAAATGAACCCAAACATGTTCAAAAAATAGCTTGGCAGTATCTTCTACAGAAATCATCTTTTTACATGCCACCATGATAGCCATTTTAGAAAACCTATCTACCACAACATATACACAATCATGCCCCCGCCTGGTAGTTGGAAGCCCAAACATAAAATCCATTGAAACAGACTGCCATGACTTATCAGGAATAGGTAATGGTAAGTATAGACCCAACTTACAGTTTGTTGGCTTTGCAATTGCACAGGCTACACAAGCTTGTATATTGAAATGATATCCTGCTTCATTTTTTGCCAATAGAAATACTTTTGAAGGATAGCAGTAGTCTTACCAATACCAAAATGTCCTGCAACACGACTATAGTGAGCTTCCCATATCATTTTCTTCCGTTCTTCGGTGGGTACACATATGTGACCATTATGGCAAAGAAACCCATCCTGCAAGTGAAAATCGGAGACAGATTTTCCTTCTACCAAATTACTATAGATGTTAGCAAAATCAGGGTCAGTACTATATAGTTGTTCCCAATTGGATGATTGATGACCACATGAATCCAACACTATTGTCAAACCTACAATCGGAGGCCTACTCAAACAATCTGCCACCTTGTTACTGCTTCCTTTTTTATGACGAATGTTGAGGTGAAATTGTTGTAAATAGGCTGACCACCGTTGATGTCTATCATTCTGCAACTTCCCTTGTGTTTGCAAGAATTGGAGTGGTTTATGGTCTGTATGTATAATAGTTTCCTTTCCCAGTATATAGTGTTTCCATTGTTTGCAGGCCTGAACAATGGCATACAACTCCTTATCATAGGTGGGATACCTACGTACTGTATTAGAAAAAGTTTCACTGTGATAGGCAACAAGATGCCCATGTTGTGTGAGTACCGCACCAAGAGCATAATCGGATGCATCTATTTCTATCTCAAATGCTTGGTGTAGATCTGGAAGGACCAATACTGGTGTTGAACATAGTCTTTTTTTTAACTCCTCAAATGCTTGTTGCTTTGCCTCTGTCCACTGAAATTTTGCTTGTGCTCCACCCCTTAGTGATTGATTAAGAGGCCATGATATGTGTGAGAAACCAAACACAAATCTGCGATAGAAGTTGGCTAGGCCCAAGAAGCTACGAAGCTCTGTGAAATTTTTAGGGGATGGCCAATCTTGGATTATTTGAATCTTTGCTGAATCAACATGAACACCCTCAGTGTCAATGATATACCCTAAGTATTGAATACTCTGCATACCAAAAGAACACTTCTCAATGTTGGCATAAAGTTTGTGTTTTTGCAGAGTTCAAAGAACTTGTTCAACGTGCTGCAAATGCTCAGACCAAGTTCTGCTAAAGATGAGTATGTCATCCAAATAAACAACTACGAAAGAATCAATGAATGGTCTAAGCACATCATTCATCAATCTCATAAATGTGGCTGGGGCATTTGTTAGGCCAAAAGGCATGACCAACCATTCAAACAAACCTTCCTTAGATTTAAATGCAGTCTTCCACACATCTGCTGGATCAATTGGTACTTGGTGGTATCCAAACTTCAAGTCAATTTTTGTAAGAATTTAGCCCCCCTAAGTTGGTCCAACAAATCATCAATTCGAGGGATTGGATATCTATTTTTAACAGAGATTTTGTTTAATGCTCTATAATCAATACAAAGCCTCCATGTCCCATCTTTCTTTTTAGCAAGGACAATTGGACTTCCACAAGGTGAAGCACTTGGACGAATGTGTCCTTTCTGAATCAACTCCTGAATTTGTCTCTTAATCTCATCATTTTCCAAAACTAACCTCCTATATATTGGCTCATGTGGTAGTGGTGTGCCTAGGATTAAATCAATAGAGTGCTTGACTTGACAGTGTGTTGGTACTCCCACTGGTGGTGTAAACACACTATGATATTCTTTCAAAATTTTATCCATCTGATTTTGTTGATTCTCTATTACCTTAGCATGTGTATTAAGAACAACTGACTTTGTTTGTTCAAAGCGAATCATGAGTACAACAAAAGCTCCAGTTTGAGCAATCAAGTGTTTACATTGTTTAGCACTAATTAAAGAAGCAGTTTGTGTTGGACATACCTCTGGTATTCGATACCTCTTCCCACCAAGCTTGATTGTAACACTACGTGGCCTGGACTCATACACCCCATGCCTCTGATACATGTATGGCTGCCCCAGCAAGACATCGCATACATCCAATGGTGCTACATCACATATTACTTCATCCTTGAAAGGCTTGATTGAATATGGCAAACGACATTGTTGATTTATTTGAATATCTTGTCCCTCATTTACCCATCCCATAGAGTATGGTTGTGGGTGTCTTGTCACTTTCAGATTTAATCTTTTGACTGTCTCCCTAGAGATCAAATTCTTTTGACTCCCACTGTCAACAATAAAATGCAGAGGCTTTCCATCAACCCACATCTGTGAATGAAAAAGTCTCTCTTCATCTTCACGGGGCAATACTTTAGCAGTTCCAACTATGGCATATGGGTTTGCTTCTATGATGGAATCATTCTCCTCTTTCTCAGAATTATTTACTGGTGACAATTTAGGTTCAGCTTCCTCTCCTCGTATTTCTGTCATCAAATTTTTAATACTTCAACAATCCTTTGTGTTATGGGTTGGGGACTTATGCATCTCACACCACATGCCTGTGTCTGTTTGTGTCTTTTTCGTAGACCACCATGTGTTCTTGGATGAATTTGAATGAGGTTCCTTGGTCCCCTGTTTTCCTACAAATTTATTGCCACCTTCAACCCTTGGCTTGTTGTTTGCAAAGTAGTCCCTCTTCCCTTTCTGCTTGAATTTATCTTCATTTTTTGTAGCATATTTATAGGCAGTTGCTAATGTCTCAATATTCAAAAATTTCATCTCTGTTTGAATATACCTGTGAAGTCCACTCCGATATTCAAAATTCGATGCTTCTCTGAATCATCAATACCGAGTTTTGCTGAAAGTGAATGGAATGTATTGGTGTAATCTTGCACAGACTGATCCCTCTTTTGTCGAAGAAGCTGCCACTCTATGTATTTTTGTTCATACACATCCTCCGAAAGGTAAGCTTCTTTTATGTATTCCACAAATTCTCCCCATGTGGGCTTCTTGTCAAGAGAAATTTCAAAACCATCTTCAACAAATGATTCTCGTTCTTTATTTGTGACTTTGGTTTCCCATGCTAATTTCACATGGGTTTCAGCTTTGAGGAGAGCAAATGTTATCTTTTCTGCATCTGAGAAATTATTTATCGAAAAGTATCTATCCAACTTTGATAACCAGTTATCAACAGCTTCAAAATCGACCTTTCCTTCAAAATTCGGGATGTCGAAATTGACCTACACTTTGAAAGGGGTATTTCCACGAAATGATGCTTCTGATTCAGAGGGTTTTTGATTCTGTAGGAGGCATGAAAATTGACTCATCATCTCCTCTCGTTGCTTATTTAAAGCTTCCTCGACCAACTTCTTAACATCATCGTCTGACATCTTCGATCGTGTGCATCTCAAAGGTGGGTATTTTGACAAATCTTGTGTATCCAATCCTAATCTTTGGTAGGAAGACCTTGTGTAAATTGGCATATAGGAGCGTTCCCGCTCTGATACCACTGATCTGATTTATGAAAACCAGATTACAATACCTGGTGTGATACCTGCAGTATTGTAGAATTCAACACAAAAATTGAGAACAACAAGATTGCAAACCAAAAAAACTGTCTCCATTCTATTCAAAATTGGAGTTTATACAAGTCGGATGGATCCCAAGGGTCACACAAATCCCTTGGAATTGAAATGAAGAGTCATCATAATGTTTATTACAATTAAACTATTAAAACTATCAAAATTTATCAAAAAACTATATATAAAATTTAGGTCCGCTTGGAGAAGGCATAACTTTCTCATCCTAGCTCCGAATTACAAACCGTTTGATGCGTTGGAAAGGTATTCAAATAATCTTGAACCAAATTTCAGAATTAGCAATGTTCCATCCCTATTTCCGAGCACCATTTTTGCCCAGAAATGCACCGAAGACCCTCAAAATTGCAATTTACTAAAACATATGAAATTTTGAAAAATTAGATTTCAGTATTTTCCCAATTTAATCCTGATCATACATAGACATTAAGAGAATATCTGAAACAATATAGCTGTTGATTCATATCAGAACATAGAACTCCTATATCAGCCTTTTACTTCAAATTTGAAAAGATCATTTTCCTTATTTTACTATCATTACAGTATAGCTAGGAAGTTGATAGCCTATTGTTTTCATCCAAATGCTTATACTTAAGACTTAACACAAGAAGTCTCGCTATTAAATTCCAACAATTCAGTCTCGAACTGTTGATTATTATTGAGGGGACATTATAGTGGTATCAGAGCATAATCCTACCATCCTATGGGAAATAGTTTATGTTAACGTATAAGCAAAAGAAAGGCAAGAAAGCTATGGCTGAACAATTATCAAATGAATTGAGGAGTTTTATGGAGCAAACTAATCAAACCAACCAAGCACTCTTACAAGCATTGCAGAATATGGGGAACTCAATCAACACCCTCAAGAACAATACCCAAGGAAAAGATGCAAGTACTTACCACTCTGAAAACGAGTCATCTTCATCCAGAGTACCCAAACCTACCTTCTTACCTAGGGAAGAATTACCTAGGGAAGAAGAAGGAATAGACCAACCCATCAACCGAGCCGTGGAAAATGCTAGAGCTTATGCAAGTCTCGAACCTGAAATTAGAGAACTTATAACATTTGGAGAATTTTGTGACAGTCAAAAAAATGATGCTCCTAGGAGAAATGGAAGGCATCAAAACAAGGAACTCAAATACAAGGTGAATAAAATAATGATCCCAAATTTTGATGGGCAGGGGAAAACTATGGCCCATGCGTGGTTACAAAAACTAAACACTTACTTCAACCTTAGTCCTATGACAGAAGAGGACGCATTACAATTTGCCATACTCCACTTAGAAGGGTCAGCACATGAATGGTGGCACAACGGATTTATCTCCTAGTGTCACCAAAATATAACCTCCTACCAAGAATTCTCAAAAAAACTTATTAATCGATTCGACCAAAAAGACCCAGAGTGGTACTTCCAAGAACTAACTCATCTCAAACAAACAGGAACCATTGAAGAATTTGCGAGCCACTTTCAAAGACTATCCGTTATGGTCCCCGACTTAACCCAAAGAAGGCTAGTATACATGTTCATCGAGGGACTTAAAGATCATATCAAAACTATGGTTAAACCTTTTGAGCCACAAACCTTGGATGAAGCTATCAACAAGGCGAAGAAGTCCGAACTTGACACATCTAAAGATAGGTCCAAGGGTCCCACATACAGAACTTTCCATAAGAATGAAGAACCTAAGAAGGACAATCAAGAGAAACCCTGTTACTTTTGCAAAGAACCATGGAGTAAAGAACACCAATGCCAAGGCAAGGACACCCTCAAGGAAAAAGAGGACATAATGAAGAAAGGCTTATACTTTAGGTGCAGAGAACCATGGGCATCAGGACATAAGTGTGGGAAAAGGATAGAAGAAACAAAAGAAGGACCGCATATGAGAGCAAGACATGATCTCAATAGCATCCAATCACTGGATGACGGGGAAAAGCAATGGAGTTTCGAGGAAATTCAACCATAGCTATGACAGTAACCCACAAATGCACAGTTGAATCAGCTAATAAAGAGAGGCAGTAACAAGAACCAGAGATCAGAAACTCTTAAAATCAATTTTGTGATCAAGGCTAAAAGAGAGTAAAGAGTTAACTATCAAATCAAGGAATAAGAGTTTGTAATAAATCAAGAGAACCACACAAATATTAATGCAAATATTCATTTGTACTTACTCAAAATATTCTCAATTCTTTATGTGGAATTAAGGAAAGATCTTACACCCCAAGGCCTGGAAAGAGATAAAGTCTCTACCGGGAATTATAGAGATAGGTACATCCTAAAGGGATATACATAGAGACATGGAAAGGGATAAAGTCTCTACCAGGAATTAAAAAGATGGATAGTCTTAAAGAGATATCCATAGAGGCTTAGGACGAGATAAAGTCTCTCCTAAGGATTATAAGAATGGATAATCTTAAAGAGATATCCATAGAGGCCTAGGACGAGATAAAGTCTCTCCTAAGGATTATAAGAATGGATAATCTTAAAGAGATATCCATAGAGGCCTAGGACGAGATAAAGTCTCTCCTAAGGATTATAAGAATGGATAATCTTAAAGAGATATCCATAGAGGTCTAGGACGAGATAAAGTCTCTCCTAAGGATTATAAGGATGGATAGTCTTAAAGAGATATCCATAAAGGCCTGGGATGAGATAAAGTCTCTCCTAAGGATTATAGAGATGGATATATCCTTAATGTTTGGCAAGAGATAAAGTCTCCCCTAAAGATTCTAAGGATTATTCATCAAAACTCATATTGGAACAAGGCAAGACATAACAAAAGGGAAGAAAAAAGTCTACAGTAAATCAAGATAAGTTTTATCTTTTTGTATTGTTCTTAACATTGAATAACATGATTAAATATTTTCAAGTTGATAAGGTTATATTTATGAATATATTACAGTTCTAACCTCAAGTTGAAATTGTCATTTCAGGATCATTGGATTGGATATCGACATAGCAAGACACCATTCACACTGGAGTTTTGAATTGCTTGAGGACAAGCAATTTTGGGAAGGGTGGACTGTAATGGCCCCATTCCTAAATAAGATTTAATAATTAATAATTAAAATAAATTAATGGACCAATAGAATTTTGATAATAATAAAATAATATTTTATTTTTTTTGATAAAAATGGACAGAGCTATTATATTTTATTAATATTTAAAAACCTACTTCAGTGAGGCTCCATAATAAAATAATATTAATAAATAATAGATGATAATATTAAATAGATAACCAATAATATAATTACAATATAATGATATTAAAATAAATGATAATAATAATAATAATAATAATAATAAAATAATGAAATGGTATAATATATATCATTAATATAATGGCACACAATTAATATAATATAATAATATAATTGTGATACATTAATGTGAGATAATAGAAATATATTCGGAACTTATCAATTGTCAAACTAACAACCGATTTTAAATTAATACCGTAACAAAGAGGCATGATAATAATGAATAAATAAATAATACAATAAGAGTCTCTAAAGGGACTAGATTGTAATTATACTAATAAGTTTCCAAAGAGATGCCAAATTATGAGTAGTGACAATTCATATCAACATCACATTGCCACGTTAGGAATAATCTTCTATGTCACCAATTCATCCAAGTCTATTTTTTATACTAAGGAAAGAGATACTAGCAAGTCCCGTTCAAAAGCCATTGAACGTGGAGACAGCACCAATATCAACATGGATAATTCACGACATCAACTAAGCATAGACAATGAGGCAAATATTCAACATCTAATGGTATCATAATACTTCAGCGCCTATATGAGACACCCAATCTACACGTCAGCAAATATGTGATGACTCGGCAAGGTAACTAATACCAACACAATTAATTATTGAGCGTTAACTATTGATACAATATCAATTAAAAGAAGAAGAATTACCTTCATGAAACGGCACAATATTAAGACAGCAATCTATATTATGAAGAGAACTAATATCGGGAAAAGGGGAAAAAGAAAAAGAGCAATCCACATATAGTCACGCTGCAAATATAAAATCAATTTATATACGTGAGTCGTCATTGAACATTCTCCCTCACAGCACCCGTATAGGAAGAGGGAAGCGTATAGAACTGGAGTATATCGCAATTGAATATTACATTGTGTCTAATCCATAGATAGTGAGAGACTCTAATCCAGACGGCTAATAGCAGTTAGTAAATACATATCAGGCAACAGACACCTACAATCAGGAGGCATGCATTTCATATGAATAAGTCACGAAAAAGCTTCATGACAGTATAAGTGCGAATAAAGATTTTGAAGTTGCCAAACCCATAGTGGGTAGACATACGAAAGTCATACCTGATCTAAAGGATATATATCAGACACATCATATATTTCTAAAACGGAACAAGTCCAAATTACATAGACATTAAGAGAATATCTGAAACAATATAGCTGTTGATTCATATCAGAACGTAGAACTCCTATATCAGCCTTTTACTTCAGATTTGAAAAGATCATTTTCCTTATTTTACTATCATTACAGTATAGCTAGGAAGTTGATAGCCTATTGTTTTCATCCAAATGCTTATACTTAAGACTTAACACAAGAAGTCTCGCTATTAAATTCCAACAATTCAGTCCCGAACTGTTGATTATTATAGAGGGGACATTACATTTTGAAAGGTTTTCCCAAGAGGTAATGCCTCCATACATGGAGGGCGTGAACAATCTGCTAACTCTAGATCATCAGGAGCATAGTTTTGCCCATAGTTATTTAGTTTCCTTGACTCATACGCAATCACTTGTCCATCATGCATCAAAACCCCTCCTGAACCTTCTCCTTAGGCATCAGTAGCTATGACAAACTATTCTGTTGAGTCAGGGAGCTCAAGTATGGGTGCAGTAGTTAGCTTTTCCTTTAAATACTCGAAGGCTTTCCAACACTTTTCTATCCATTCAATTTTTTTACCTGTCATGAACCATAATTGATGCATGTATGCATATAAATTAGCTCAAATATTGCTAAGTTTCTACTTAAATAATTAACATTAATAATATTTTTTATCAATTCATAATTAATAACATTAATCAAATCAATACCTATAACATTATTAATCAATGTATGTACAAATATATTATTTTCTAATGTGTATGTATAATTGATGCAAATGTCATCTTAAATAGGTGCCATCAATATTAATCAATATACAATTAATATAATTGTTAGAAATAACGATATAATGTATTATTAGACTAATTAAATAAATCAATCAATAATCTATATGTATTAAAATAATGATAATTATTTAATATTAAATTAATAATTAAATGTGTCTCTTATATTGTCTCCTATTAATATTAAGTGTATTAATAAATTATTAGATTCCCTATATTAATAATTGATATAGTTTCTTAATTAATAAATAATTAATATTAAAGTCTCCTACATTGTAAATAAGGGGATAGTTTTAATTTACAAATATCACGGGTGAAGAATTATAATTAATACTAATACCACCAATAAAGAGTTCTATAATAATCAAATGCAAATTATTAATACTAATACTATAATCCGAACGTGACTGGTCATGTTTATATATATATATATATATTGAGTGGGCAAAGACACTATATCACGGGTAGAAACATTGAGAAATAATATGGAAAACTTGGGAGAAAATAATATAGGAGAAAAGATAGGAGAAAATGAAGGAGAAAAGATAAGAGAAAATAAAGGAGGAAATGTAGGAGGAACTCAAGGGAGGAAAAAGGTCTAAAAGAAAAGAAAAGGAGGTTTTAGAGAATACAAAACCAACACAAAAAAAATAAAGGTATGTCTTCTTAGTAAGATGAAATATATGGGATTTAGTTCCATTTCATTTATATATTAAATTAAATATATATCAAAGCTTTAGTAATTCTAGATTATATTTAAGTATTAAAAGAATTAGGAAATAGAAGAATTAATTAAGGAATATAATGGATACTCTTCAAAAGGAAGAGAAGATGGAATAAAACTGCTACTATGGAAAGTATTTATGGATCAACGATAATAACAAAATATTATATTTACATTCTATCAAGACCAGAGGTCTTTATATATTTTAATTTATTTAATATATATAGGAATTATATCAATTATATTATACAAGATCTCTTTTACTATTTGGCTTAAGTAGAGAAGGTTGTAATGTTACCAAGGAGGGGCTTGTATAATTCCAAGCAACTGGATCTTTGTCCCAAGATAAGGTAGGGGTCAGCATTCTGTAAGCCTTCATGATGCGAGTGGATCTGTAAACTTTGAGGGAAAACATTGCAAATTTGGTATCTAGGCAACTTGGATAACATCCACTCCTTCCTTCATGGAGTCGAAATAGTAATAAGGTTGGATATGAGTATTAACAAATGTATAGATAACTGAAATTTAATAAGATAAATAACTAATCCTATTAGGGAATATTATAGTCCTAACCCTAATCAAGAAATTTAAGATAAATTAAGTAAGTCCTGACAGGGGACATTACATTACCTTTCTCTAAAGGGAGGTAATTGGGCATGTAATATGGGAGTTCATCGCAATTTTTTTGTAATACCATGCTAACCCCATAAAACTTCTTACTTCCTGAACATTTCGGGGAACAGGCCATTCTGTTATAGCTTTGATCTTTCTCAAATCTACGGCAATACCCTCTGCAAAGATGATATGCCCCAAATATTGCACCTCCTTTTGAAAGAATGTACACTTGGACAACTTCCCATATAATGTGTTCTCTCAGACATTGAAGAACAATCAGCAGATGTTGATGATGTTCCTCTTCATTCCTAGAATAAATTAAGATGTCATCTAGAAATATTAAAACAAACTTGTCCAGGTAGTCCTTGAATATGCTATTCATCAAGTTTATAAAGGTAGCTAGAGCATTTGTGAGTTCGAAAGGTAGTACTATAAATTCAAAATGCCCATAACAATTAAAGACTGTTGCCCCTCTCAATTGATCGAACAAGTCATCGATCCTAGGTAATGGATACCTATTCTTAACAGTGGCCTTATTCAGCATCCTATAATCAATACAGAGGCAAAGGGTTCCATCTTTCTTTCTTACAAATATCACTGGTGCACCCCAAGGAGACATGCTTGGTTTAAGTAATCCTCTAGAGAGTAATTCATGCAGTTGTGCCTTGAGTTCCATCAATTCAATAGTGGACATCCTATAAGGAGCCTTGAAATGGGTTCAATTCCGGGTGTCAAGTCAATGGAGAAGTCAAACACCCGCTTAGGGGTTAACCCTGGTAGTTCCTCTAGAAAAACATCTTGGAAATCTTGTAGGTAAGGATATTTCTCCACAAAAGATTTTGTCATAACATGATCTTCTGACTTTTGAGTTGACATCCCATAAAGCATCTTGGCATAATGGTAAACTATCTCTCTCGACTCTCTAGCTTCTTCCATCTTGACTACAAAGATCTGACATCCCTTCCTCCTACTTCTTTTAAGTTGCATTTCTAAAATCTATCAAACTTGTATCCCTCGAGACATTCCTCGAATGAAAACTTGGTTCCCTTCATCATCTAAGCATTCCACTCGCTTGGCAAAATAATCGACTTTCGCTAAATGTTTCAATAACCAATTCATCCCAAGAATTACATCATAGGATCCTAAGGGGGGCCACATATAAGTTTACTTCTGTAAAAAAAAACTCAAGGAGTTCAACCTTGGCTTCAAACAAACACTATTCTACCATCGCCCTCAACTAGTTGGCATACTTGACTAACTAGGAATTTTCTAAAATTTCAGCTTGCTTAAAAGTTTATCCAATAATTTAGGTGATATAAAACATTTTGTCGCTCTAGCATCAATAAGGATAGAAATGGAACTACCGTAGAGGGTACTTGTAATTTGGGAGTGATCTAAAAGTCGGCTTGTCTATTATCTATGGAGGTAGAGGATTCCTAAAAGGTTAGTTTCCAAACATCTTTGTAGGACATTGATTTGCATAGTGATCTCCGCTACAAGTGAAACATTCTCCTGCCACTCCTTTCTTGTCAGGATTTTTGGGGTTCCCATTATCTTCCTTGTTGTAGTCATTTTGTCCTTTCTTGTCCTTCTTGAAATACAAGTTATTCCCTTTGAATCCCTTTCTTTTGAAGGTTTGGGAATTTTATTTCCAGACGAATTTCTTCTTCCCTCTATCTCTCGTTGCAACATCGTCTTTGACCTTTTGCTCTTGCCGAACTACTCTTTCATATGCTTCATCTGTGATACAAGCTATTAAGACATCTATAGGTCCTTCAATGCGATGGTTGAGCCCCATGATAAATTTTCATACACAAAAATTCTCATCCACTTGATACTAAGGGACATACTTCAGGAGTCTAGTGAATTTCTCCTAGTATTCGTGAATTGACATGCTTCCTTGCCTTTGGTCTTGAAACTCATTTAGCTTCTGGTCGTAAAAGAGTTGGGTTACCATGTTTGTCTAAAAATCTTAACAAACTGCTCCCACATGACTTCGGTTATTTTCAGCTTGAGTTCCATTCTCTCATTTTCCCACCAAGTGGCTGCTTCTCTAGCCAGTTGGAAGGCTCCCCATGTGGTCTTGGATTTTTCAGAGTAGTGTCAAATTTCAAAGTATTTTTCCATCTCGATAAGCCATTCTTCAGCAACATCTCCGGACATGAATCTCAAAAACTTTGAGGGTTTTACTTTCCTCATATCTAAAGATAGTTCCTTAGCCAGTTGGCGTTGTTCCTCGATTTCATCTAAATCTTTGGAGGAAACCCTACGATGCTAACTCTAACAGGTATGTTCTGAATTGTAGGTCCTGAGTCTCGACTAAGACTCTTGCTCGTCTTCCATGGACATAGGTGGTCCTTCTACCTTCCTTTCCAGGTTAAGGATCCGGTTCTGGGTGTCAAACATCATCTTAAGAAGTTGATCTAACTTTGCTACAAGGTTATTGACATCTTCATTTTTCTCATGAGGGTTCATTGAGTTTTCCATCGTTTTCAATTTTAATCACCTAATTATAACATAAAAAAAAAATTATTACTACCTATTATTAAATCATTATTTTGTTTATAAGTTAATCAAGGAAAAGGCAAAGAAGGCATATTGATAGAAACAACACAATTCCTTTATTGATCTCAACATATGTTGATTACATCAATTTTATTTCAATGATTACAAAATTGTTCAAAAGTGCTCATTTCACGAGTCACTATAGTCAGTGATAGGTTCCTCCTGATCATCAAAGTTAGAAGGTATAAAGCAATATCTTGAGGTAGGCACTCTACAATCTGAGGACTTGTTAGAGCCCACACTCTCAACTAGAGGTTTCTCAGTCTTGGCTATCTTAGAGTTTACTATTGAATTCTCAGAGTCTTCCTTGTCTAAGACAACCATATATGTCTTTCCTTATGGAAGCAACAAATATAATGTGCTAAGATCTCATTATCTCCCAAAAATTTCACTCCAAAAAGATCAATATCTAGTGTGAACCGTCCATAGTTGCACTAGAATAGGGTCTCAAACTCTCTTTTGAGGTATGTGCCGAATCCACATCCTGGAAATCAGCGACAAAATTTCTCAATTTACTAAAGATGAAGGGGATGAGCCTCTAGGTCCAATGTGGAACCCAAGTCACTCTAATACCATGTGTAATAACCAAACCCTTCTAACATAATTAAAAATGAAATAAAATAAAACTTTTATTAACGGACAGGGAAACCAAAAACAACTTTCATTTCCTAGGAGCATGAAAAGAACTACAGTTAAAAATCCAATATAGTTACTAACTGCTTTTCACATGAAGCTGAAAATTAACTTTCTCAATTACTTCCCAAAAAAGAATCATTTAAGAAATTAAATATTGCTTTAACAGAAATTAACTAATAAAATCAGAACCTACAGACGTTCTTTTCAATTGTTCCTTCCTGGAAATTCGTCCATCATGGGCGAAAGAGTAGCATTAGGGGTTTTTACCACCCAACCATAGATCTTTCGATCATGACTATCACCCACACAACTTCCAGTGGAAGTAGCCCAGCCCTTCCCAAGAGTACACGAGCACGGTTTCCATTTTCTTGCCATCCAAGACTTGGTGTAGAACCCACAACCGTCATAGCTAGTCATCCTAAAGACATCTTTTCCTACTAGGTGACCTTCCTAGCCAAGTGTTACACTACTGGTCCTAGTGACTAATGTATACTACTCATAGCATAGTACCACCTTGGTCAAGGCTTTGAAAGTACAAGCACATACCCTATGTAGTCACTGTCACCACCAAACTCATTCCACAGACCTCCTGGTCTGATACATTGGATATCCCTATCCTTATGGCATTAACTTTCTCTGGCATGACAAGGTATAGGTCTAGGTTCTACCCATCCTAGGGCTGCATCATGACTAGTTTATTTTCCATAACAAGTCTCAAGACACACAAAAAGGTTCTTTCATTAAGACCCATATACCCTGGTTCTTACTCAAAAAACTCGGTTGTATATCTTACGAGTTATTAAATAGAACAAAGGGTCCCGACATGGGCAGATCATAAGCAAACTCAGATTATTAAGATTTTGACCTCATTGGTTCATTCATAACAGAGACATGGACCCTCATCATACGTTTCATTTCATTAAAGTTCTCATATACTTATTCCTTCAATATGCAGGTGTTATATGAATTGACACAATGTACCATGCATGACGAAATACATTAGAAGTTCATCCAGATTAATCTATTAGCATGCAGATAAAATTTATTTGAAGCATGAGATCCACTTTCATGCAGATAAAACCAATGTCGTGGTACAAATGAATTTTTCCCTATTAGAGAGAACTAACAACGTGCAAGTTTTAAAATGAACTGCACAATGATAATAACATATACAGTTAGAGCTAACATTCCATTTCTAATCTATGAATGCAGTCTACAACACAATCATGAATTGATCAATGCACAAACGTTCCCTTTTTACAAAGTATATAAAGGTAATGAATGTAAAACATCCCAAGGAAAGGCACAGTGCATGGAGGTGACATTACAGCGACATTTCACAGTCATCCCTCAATGAAATGCAATAAAACCTTAGGATCCATATCTATCATTGATGAATTTCATCATTTGAAACATATAAGTAACAAGGAAAGACCACATGCTTGCTTGGACTCACATGATAAGAGAAAGATTTGAGTTGTGGACTGGTAAACCAGCACTGAGCCATAATCACGGATTCAAGATCCTCAACACAAAAATACAAAACCAAAAATAATGCTCAAAACCAAAACCAATTTCCCCTCACCGCTACTCACTACCATTCGCAATAATGAGTTCCCCCCTTGTTGACCCCAAGCTTCTTAGCTTGGAGCGGCAAGGGTAACTCCTTTTTGCCAAGGTGGCAAGGAGTTACCCATGCCACCCCCAGCAAGAGCAGCCCCCAACACAATGAAAACAGATGCAAATACAATGCATCGGGTTACAATATGATTTGGATTAATTTTCCATATGAATACAATACGCAGACATATATATATATATATATATATAGTACTTGCCCAAAAAAGCATAATACATGATAAATCAAAATACTTAAATAATACATATATATATATTTACCGAAGGAATAATCAAATCATTATGAAATATTTCAGATGAGAATGAGATGAAAACATATAAGGATAAATTAAATAATGATTACCAAGGTTGTTTGTAAAATTGATGAGGAACCTCTACACCTAGAGCACTAGCTAGACCAACTAGGCATCAAATTACCACATCCCCCGACCTAAGTAACTGACACGGTTGAGGTTCTAGCTCAGATGACATTCCTGCCTTTCACCGTTTGCTCGAGTGCTCCTATGCTGATGATACTCTTTCCCCACTCGCGGGATGGTTTCTCCTCCTGCATCCATTGACATGGAAGGATTAGATATCCACGTCATTGTAATAGTCTCCTATTATCAAAATCAATATAAATATGCATCAATATTCCAAAGAGTTTCTATCGCAATTCATTTCCAATTTTTCCACATAAGAAATACATAATTCCTCCTAATATTGTTTCCATTAATAGAACACAATATACGTATCTATTCTCATTAGCAAATCTACTTAACCAAAATTAATTGAAAACCAATAAACCAACATTGTCACACTTCACAAGAAATAGTTATTAAAGTTATGAAATAAACTGGTCACAAGGAAGGGATGTAACATTGAGGGTATTTGTAATGTCCATACTCTATTGTACAAAAAAATTTGCCCCTAGTACTCGACTTTCTCATAAAATCAAACTTCCAAAAGTAGTTGGTTCATATCCATACAATGCTTTGAAGGGACTCATCTTGTTTGACATGTGGTGAGTGGTATTGTAACAAGGTGCAACCATTTTATCCATCCGTTCTGCTGGTCGGTAACGTAATTCCTCAAGTACCCTTCTATCCACTTGTTAACAATTTTAGTTTCCCCATCATTTGAGGGTGACAATTTGTGCTAGGTGAAAGTTCTGGGTTGGCTAATCAGAAGAGCTCTTGCCAAAATAGGCTAAGGAATCAACTGTCCTAGTCACTAACAATGTTCCTTGGAAGACCATGTAATTGTATGATTTCTTTGAAGAATATTTCTGCCATTTGTGGAGCTCGGTCTTCAATAGATATCACCATGAAATGTGCATACTTGGTGAGTCGATGTGCCACCACAAAGATGCAATCCTTCCCTTGAACTTTAGGTAACCCTTTTATGAAGTAAATGGAGATACTTTCCCATTTTTGATCTGGTAAAGGTAAGGGTCATAAAAGCCCTGCAGGGTCGCTTTGCCCAGTCTTGTTTTTCTGGTCGAACATGCATTCTTGTACATGCTTCAAAACATCTCCCTTGAGGCCTTTCTGAGAATATTTCTCCTGTATTTGCTTGTAGTTTATAAGACCCTCGGTGGCCTGCTAAGGGATTATCGTGGTATTCCCTAGTGATTTTATCCTTCATCCTTGAGTTAGGCACAAGGAATATCCTATCCAGTTGAAAGCTAGTAAGTGAGGTGCCATATTTTATTATTTAGCTAATATTTTATGTGAAAATGATCAAGCATAAGCATTATGAACACACCATCAACAAGCCAAGTATATGACCTCAGCAGTACAAATATTTTCTAATTTTAAACTTTAATTTGCATTTGTATGTGGCTGATATAACCAGATTTGTTTTGAAAGAGCTCTACCTCCATGCTCTATGGAGTTCCTAGCATGCTTAATAGCCTGACGGTTATCCACCTTATAAAATAATCCTATTTGCCATTTGGATTTTTTTTCTATTTACTGAGTTTGATACTAACCACACCATCAGGGCTTCAAAACTGAGTGGTGTTAATATTAAAAAAATAGGTTTCCTATATTTTATGTTCTGTAGGCATGAATTTGATTTGTGCAGGTTTCTAAATTTTATTGAGAGTGTGTTAAAGAGTTATAGCAACCCTAGAAAAACAGTTGAAAAACCAATGCCCAAGACTTAACAAAGAAAATATACATCAAAGAAACAACGTCAGTTTAGAGTACTTATTAAATCCCAAAGAAGAAATAAGTGTATTCTAGGCAGGATAGCTCTGCATTTGCAAGGATCAAATTAGAAATGTTATAAATTCTACCCAATTGTTTTCAATGGTGCCATCACAAGCTTGGCTATGATTCAATTCCTTCACTATCATATAAGTCTTCGGAAAAAAGATGTTCATGATGAAATAAAGAAGCTTAATCCACCTGTTATACAAGGTTTTAATTAGCCAAGCACTGGTTCAAGTTCACTGGTCTTCAACCAATCAATGACTTGAGAAGAACTAACCCAAATGCATAATCACCAGCTTGTAGTGATAGCTGTCCACTCTGTCCATATAAAGAATTTATGAAATTAGTTCTAGCCTCTAGGAGATCAATTTATATTAAAAATATTGGCAGTGTGTAGAACAAAAATATGACAAAAGAAGACCGAACAAATCTAAAATTAGGCCTATTTTACATCCTCGGATAGTCAAGACAAGAATTTTCAAGGTTCATTTGACTTTGGCATACAAATTTATAAACCATTTATGTTAGGAATAACTCCAGATTTCACTTCTAAATTCTATATCTTTTGGATGTTTCTTCAATTTACTTCACTAGCTATTGGAAAGATTGTATTGAAAGTTAAATAATTTAATTTACAAAGTGGTATCAATTTATAGCAAGAAGCCCTTATTCCTAATATATATAATCTCCTTTTCATGTCCCAAGAAGATTCCACGGAGTTAGATACTATAGATCAAGAAAAGGCAAAAAAAATTCTAAGCTACTAATTATACAAGAAACCAGCAGAGCAAAGACAGCAGAATATGTTATTGGGCAGAAAATAAATAAATGAAAATATAACACAACACAGATAAATCCTCAATCTCAACTCTTAACCACAAAATTCTGGATTTGGAGCTAAATCTTAACATGAGTGTTGTTAGAAGATGTCCAACAATCAAACCCAACATTTGGAGGAACAACAACAGCTGTGAACTGTTATGGCAAATTTACGATTTTTCGTACTATGAAAATGCAAGGAAATATATCGAAAACTCTAGATTCAAGCAACAATTATCATTACTGATGAAAAGAAAGTTCAGCAACACTATTAATTTTCATAATTTTTGTTGAACAGAAGTTACTGGATATTTCATGTAGTTTATTATTGCATAAGGAACAAAACTCATTCTCATTGCAAACTATTTGGGGTATTTATTTAAGTGTATTTTTTCTAGGTGAGAAACAAATTGAGGAAAAAAGAACGTTGAAAAAGTTATAGACCTAGAGGTGAATAAAACTCCATTTGGCACAGCATTAGTCTCTATGCAACAAATGTTGCTTCTCAATGTATTTGAAATAAGGCAAATTAAAGGATGTCACATCATGACATAACATTTATACAGCTTTAATACAACAAACTAAAAGTGTAAATGGAATTGCTTGAAATGGGAAAAAATCAGCGACTAAAAAATGTTGAAATATTCTCAAAAAAGGTATAATTGTTATTTATTTTTAATGCCAAATATAGTGAGTAGAAATAGAAACAAACATTAGAAATAAAAATATATTTTTTCAATGTCACCAATTAAAATTGTCTCTAGCCTAAACCCTCAAATTCTCAATATAGTGCAAAACAAAGAAAAAAAATTAGCCTATGAGGCCTCCAAGTCAGAAGATGCCAAAATGTGAAGTCACTACTTCAATATCCTGATTCTCCCTTTAACTGTGGTTGATCGACAAATGCCTCAAGCAAGATGGTCAAATCCTCATCATTAAATATTATCACAAATCAACTAAGTGTAGCGTCGTAATTTGTAAATTGCATCCCTATGTAATTTCTTGCTTAGTTAGGCCCTATTTTAGTGTTTTTGGCCTTTTGTACCCAACATGCTTGAACCAGCCCCGATTCCGCATATATTTCATACTCTCTAAAAATGGGACCTCTGGTCCAAATTTGGGTCCGTCTTGGTGGACCAAGGTGACTGGGGGGGCAAGGCAACTTAGGTCACCCTATTCCCAAAAGTCACCCCGATCCCCAATGTTTGGCCCCAAATTTGAATCGTGCAACAGTTATTTGGTTTTAGTAGGGATTTTACATCCTCTTCTGCTCTTCGAGTTTTGCACCTCGAATTGGTTAGGAAAGGTATAAAAGCAAGCTACCTCCCTCATTTTGGAAATTCAAATTCAAGCAATCAAATCCAAATCAAGCTCTCAACTACACTTTTGCATTTCAAGTCCTAAGGCAAGAGATCAAGCATTCAAGGCATTGAATACAAGGAGTAATTTGCAGATCTAAGCATTTGTGAAGGCATCCATGATATTCCTGTCCTAAAGTCAACATCAAGTCAACATCAAGACAACATCAAGCATCTTCATGAGTATTTCGACATCAAGAAGGTTTATGAAGGTATAAACATTCTCTTTCTCTCTTTTATGTGCGCGGGAACAGGTGGCAGACGCATGGAAAAGGATATAGATAAATCAAGAGAAGGGCTAGAGTTTGCAAGTGCTTTCATCGGAAAGTGCCAAGAACAAAGCAAATGAGTCGCCCCAATCCAAGAACAAGGTGACCAAGTCGCCCCAACCCTCCCACTTCAGCCTGAAATTTGGACTGCAGGTTAGTTGCAGTATCTAGTTGCCAGATCTGGTCTCGGAATTGGTCTGTCAGTTCTTAGTCTCCCTGTGCATGTAGAAGACCGACTTTTCTTCCTATTTAGCCCTAGACCTTGCATTTCCCAATTACATTTGCATAGTCATAGTCCTCCATAGCGAAGCATCACTGAATCCACCTAGCACTTCTTCTTGAGGCCTAGTGGATCATCTTCCCTCCAATGTAAGAAGTGGTGAAATAAGCCTAAGATAGATTCCTTGTTTGCATGCATAAACTTGTGAATCCTATTGCACCTTGTTTCATACCACCTTCATTACACGAAGAAATTATGTTCCTTAGCGTACACCCCGGTTGTTTGATGACAATTCAAATTCCTGATCTCAAATTCTTCCATGCCCTTTACTAAAAAGAATTATTCTGTAGTTTAAAATTGTAAAAAATGAAGGCAGAACTTTAAAACCCAGTATGTATAAATGAATGGAGGTGGTTTTATTAGAAGACAACCAAAAAACTAATAACACGTAAAATGACATCTAAAGGAATGTGTAAAACTAAAGACTACTGAAAAGATGTACAGCAAGTGGCACCCTAATTTTTTGAAGCAAACAATTCTTTGAATCCTTGATCTATGAATTCTTAGTTGGCTATGTTCTAAACAAATTTCATTCTCAAATGTAAGATTGTAAAAATGAAGACAGCTAAAAAAAACCTAGTATGTATAAGTGAGTAAAGGTACTTTTTTCAATTTTGAGAAAACAGTCACAAAACCCCAATTGATTCAATAATATGCAAATAATTTATGGGTTCTTCAACAACTTGAAGTTTTTTTTGTGGGTTTTCAATCAATATACTAGTTTTCTCAAAAAGCCACCTAGACAGTTTCACTCAGCACAGTTCTGGTGTCAAACAGCAATTAATTGTGGTTAACCAGGGTTTACTCCCAATGTTTGCTTCCAACACCATCATGTCGGAGATTGAGCATCATCTGCATAGTAAACAAAAAAGCAGAGTGGAATGAAATTGCTCAATTTTGTTATCAGTTTAAGCCCCCAAAAGAAAACAGTTTAGAAACCTCTCTTTGTTGCCATTTTTTTCGTTTGCTTAAAAACTTGGGTATATAGATAGATAGATGTTAAATTTAGACAAGGCAGATGGTCAGACAGAAGTAGGTATAGTTTTGCGAGGAGACTCTCCAGTGAAGTTTCTCTAGACAAAATGAAGATTGGTGGTCCTCCTACCAAGCTATGAGGTGCGCAGCAGCAATAAATTACAAATACACCAAGCAAAATACATGATCATGAAACACCTCTCACATTATCTATCATAAAAAATGAATTACTTGCACAGTTATAATTTAGTTTTTTGACTTATCCAAAATCTTACCTTCTATGAAGAAAGGAGAGAAGGAAGCATACGCCGTAATAGTCTCTGCAAAATATGTCTTACGTAAAATCATCCAGTTTTTCTTCAAAACCTAAATCAAGGCAAAATATCACAGGAATTCATTGCAGCCATGATAATTAATGTAAATATTTAAAAGGATTTAAGAATGCACCATAAATGGAGTCCCATATCATGGACTAGGAGCGAACTGAACTAGGTGCAGTGTGACATGGGGTACGATCAGGGACATTCTTTTCCCTGTGCATTGATTCCCAACAAACCCAAACGAACCCAATTCAAACTTTATTCATATTGTAGAACCCATCGGAAAGGAGAATTCAGATTTTACCAAGAGTGTTTTTTAAAAAAATTAACTCTTTGGTAAGATATAGATTATCGTTGGTTTTTTGTTTTGTTGTTTTTTTTGTTTTTTTGTTTTAGGAGAAAAAATTTAATTGTTTTAGGCATTTGATACAAATAAATTTTAAA
>BSBK01004177.1:0-40000 GCA_027943335.1 Chamaecyparis obtusa
GTGTAGACACACACATGTGTGTATATACATACACATGTGTGTGTATATATATACAAACATGTGTGTATATATATATATGTATATATAAATATATATATATATATATATATATACATGTATATATATATATATATACATATATGTATGTATATATATACACAAATACATATACGTGTGTGTATATACCTATACACACATTTGTGTATATATACACACATATACACATGTGTATATATATACATATATATACAAATATATATGTATATACACACATGTGTATATATACACACATGTATATATACACACACATGTACATATATACATCCTTATAGTCACGGATCCCACAAAATATTAAATTTGGTTTTATAAAAATTGGAATTGGAATTCAAAATTCTAATTCCACCTATTTGATTGGAAGATTTAATGCCCAATTTGGGGGGTAAAATTGGAATTTCAAAATTCCAATTCCAATTTTTTGGATGGACACAGACATGGAATTGACATTATCCAAAAATCTAATTCTGGAATATGGGCTCTAATTATAGCACCCAAATGGGCCCTAAGGGAACATGAGAGAATAGAAAGGACTTAACCCACCATCTCACAATTGAAAACTATGTTGAAGAGATAATCACGAGGGAACATGAGGAAAGATAAAAATTGTACCATGACTAATCTAATAAACTAAGAATGTAATACTAACCTACAAGATAGAGGGAATAACACTAAAACATTCTAATGCATTATTTTACTTGAATTAAAAATGAGCATCAAGCAATTTCCATCTTTAAACAAATAGGAAACTACTATAAAAGAAAGGTAACATTACATTAACATCTTTGTGTAAATAAATTCATATATAAAGTAAAAGATAAGTTTAGAGATTATTGTGGGTGTTTTGCATAAGAAATCCATTCTAGTTTCTTTGTGCTTCCAAGTGTAATAATGAGGGAAAATATCATCAAAGCATGTTTACCACCAAATCATGGATCTATTATTCCCCCACATAACTTTATACTTGAAATGGCCTAACCCTTTGCAGGGGTGTAAACATGATGATAGGTTAAGCCATTTGAGCTCAGTTTTTTGTTCCTACACAAATCTAGTCGGTCATACACTATAGCTAGTCCTAACTAGTATGGCCTCTGACTAGTAATGTAGTTGGACCAAATAAACTAATTGACAATAACATAACATAGCACCACATCAACCAAGGTTTCTAGATGCAAGCACGATTTAAACATGTGGTCAAGTTCATCACCCTACTCAACTTGGGTTGTAACATATAAAGCTACTCGTCTAGAACATAATTAAAGATTTAGTCATACTATTTTAACAAAAAACACTCATATGAGTTATTTCTTACTAAGGTTTTAAAATACATTTGAGGTAGTATAAACTAAGAAGTTTCTTTGAATTAGATGATCAAATCAAAGGTTTGAAGCATTAAATGTTGTTGGAGGAGTGTCTTTATGGTATTTACAATAGTTGTTGATGAAGAATAAGAATCAATTGCATAAAGTGGCTTTGACAACATAGAGAAAGGCATGATAAAATAATGTTCTTTTTTCTATAAACTCTTGTTATGATTTTTTGATCAATTGGATTAATATAAAATTTTTGAAGAAGGTTTTGATCAATTGGTTTGTAAATAAAGGTTTTGAAGAAGCTTAATCTTAAAGAAAATTATTAGAGATAGTATCTATTAAGATTGTCGAACCAAGAGTTAGAAATGATATCAAGGATTTGTTGATGTGTTGTATGTGAGAGAGTCAGGGAAGAAACAAAGTAATCATCCATGTTGAAGAAACATTATGAGCAAGTTCAAGACCTTAGGTAGGAACCTTTGAGGGAAATCTTGGTAAGGGAATTCTTCCTGAGAGGAAATATAAGAGGATGTACAAAATGATGCAAAAAAATAGTACAAGGATGAAAAGTACCACCTCATCCCCTCATCCTAAAAAATGTCTACCATAGAGTTTCTCCTTAGGGACACCTCCTTGTGGACTACTAAGGTTCTATGTTAATAGTAATGGAAACCTCTATTAGCATTATCAATCCACCCAAGATTGGGTGAAAATAATAAAGTAAATGAAATGGTTTTCTTACAAGAAGAAATAATACCTAAGGAAAAGGGATGGAAAAAGATTCAGATAGAAGGGACATCAATGAAGCAGTTAAAATGATGTCAAGCAATGACTAAAAAATCTCACAATCATGAAATTCCTTAAACATTGACACAAGGTTTTCAGTCTTCATGTACTAATATTTTTGTCTTCTTAATCACGGATTCTGATCTTAAATCAATAATTTATTCATACACAAATATATCTTTTATAACAACAACTATACTATGATAATAAGAGAAAAACCATAATCTCTCCTTAAGGAACATGAATATTAGAAAAAAAACAAGATCTTTAAAGAATAGTGTGTTAACCGCTAGGGTTGTCGTTGCACCAAAAGATTGACTTGTTAATGCTCGATACAACCACTAACTTATAGAAGACATAGGAGGCAGTTAAGTCATGTCGTAAACCCTACGAGGGACACTGGCTCACTGCCAATAATCCCCCTTCCAGTATCACTCACCATGACCTAGATGGATTCAAACCTATGACCAAGCTCTGATACCACTTGTTAACTACTAGGGTTGTCGTTGCACCAACAGATCGACATGTTAATGCTCAATACAACCACTAGAGTTATAGAAGACACGAGAGGTAGTTAAGCCATGTCGTGAACCCTGCAAGGGATGCTGGCCCACTGCCAAGATAGTGATGATGAATTCATGTGTAAAAAGATATGGTATACATATCTTTGAAACATATAAAAAGATATCTTGAAAATAATGATTAAATCCTTCATGAAAAACATAAACATTGAAGGATCCTAGTGTAAAACCCCTCTAAAACAATAGTGCAAAACCAAAATAAGGACGATGTTCATGTAGAATAGTGATTGTTTCTTCTCACATCATAGGGAAATGGTCTTTCATAACTATGAAAAAAATTTAATAAACAACTAGAGGATCAAAGAAAGATAAAAAGAAAGAATCTAATCCGCAATGATTTAAAGTTGACTCATGCTTCTACTAACCCTAGAGTTTAGAACCTTACCTCAAACCATGGATCTTACTTGTAGTTTGGTGCTGTTCCTTGAAACTTACTACTGCTATGTCATGAAAGTGTTGTTTAATACTTGTGAAAACCCTTGATACATAGATTTATCATTCCATCTACTGGTACTTGATTGAAACCTTGGTATTTTCTTTCATTTCATCATGAAAGCTACTATTTTTTGTTTTTAACTTTCTCTTCTCTCATTTTAAAATGTGTGTTTTATCCTTGTGAAACTATTGTTGCCTCATGGAACTATTATTATAACATAGGAATACAATGTTTTTCTCATGATTTGTTTCTCAATTAAAATGAAAAATACAACTATTTTCTATTAATTTATTGTTCTTTAGTGAATGCACACTATTCTTCATGGAACTTTGGTGTTCATTGACTTGGAAATATTATTTATGATAGAATACTACTTTTCCAATCATAAAAAATTCGCTACTCATTCCATCCATGAGCATGGTTTGGACTATTTTCCTAAGCCTCAAGTTCAAACCTCAGTTTGAGTTAACTTAATTGTGTTTAGGTTGATAGAGCATGAAAATGGATAAAATTTCATTTCATTTTCCTCCAAAACTATGCATGACCATTTTTTATTAAACCTCCTTCTTCTTGAACCCCTTTTGGACTCTCATGCCACATGAGAATGTCATTTCCTTAAAATTGAAATTCCCACTAATACTATGTATGAGTAAACTTGGATTTTTGAATGTGAGAGACCTCAATAGAAAGTTTTAGTTTAAATAAATACATTAATAATATTTTTACTCATTTTGACAAACAATGTAAGGCCTCAAAGATGATCCTCTTTTTTAAATAAAAATCATTTAAAAACCTTCAACATCCTATTGAAAGACCTCATATGAGAATTTTTGTATCTAAAGGGGAAAATTTGATAATAATAGCATAGGGGGAGAGAACTAATATCCACACTCCCTAACTTTGGGTACTTGTAGAGTCTAAATTATATGTCAAAATTCAATTATTATTTTTTTGTTATTTTCTTATTTTTTTTGGTCAGTTAAAGGTCGTAGCCAATATATTTTATTAATAAAAATAATAAGTTACAGAGTCTCCATTCACTGCGGGCACTGGTAGGAAAGAATGGAGAAGAAAACCTTTAGTCTTGCCTGAGACATAATCCAGATCATAATATTACATGCAATTTATGAGGGCATACCCTCATTTACAAATTATGGAGTTATACCTTCATTTTCAATGTTTCTATTTCTAAGATCATTCCCTTAGTAATTTTAACATTTGGAATTACATTTATGAACCTTTAGGTTCTTTATCTAGCCTTCGACTGCTTTTATCTGATTCAAACAAGGGTTCCCTGATTACATACATTCATACTAATCCTGATCCCCACCATAGTCCAAGCATCTGCGTACTATCCTCCCCTTCAGTATCTTTTATACTTCCTGCATACATAATACATCTAAAGAGAAAATTTCTTTGAATAGATAAATTAATATTATCCCCTTTACAAAGTACATCATTTATTATTATTTTTTCAAATATCTATGCTAATAAAGATATTTTGTTAAAAATCCTTTCTCATAAGAGTTAGTACTGTTAAAAATCATAGTAAGAGAATCCATGTTGATCTACTCTAGATTATGCATTGGTAATGTGTTATCTTAATTATTCTATTATCATTTAGTTCAATAAGAGTAATGCTAATTACCATATCTTATGAACATAATGGTCCATACATTTTAATCTAATTGTTATGATCATATAGATGAGCCATAGAATAAAAATCCATGTGTGTGTGTGTGTCTACACTACAACATTTGGGGCCTAATTTTGACAGAAACTTCCGATGGATAATTCTTTTTTATGAATTTGGGTTTTTTTTTTTTGTAATAGTCCCTGATGGTGTTGAAATTCTGATGGGTTTTAAATAGACCATCATAATTCTAACAGTTTCGGGGTATACATGAAAAAAAAGTGAAACGTCCAAATCATTTTTATTTTGATTGCCTGGAAAGAGAGTTTTAGAGCAGGATGAAGCGATTGATGAAGACCATTTTTATTTTTATTGTAGCCTGTGAAGAGATTTTTAGGAGTGGGAAAAAGTGATAGACGAAGACCTTGACAGATTTTGAGGTATGTGAGCCCCCAAAACTCAGCATTGCAATCATCCATACTCTCAATGATTAATTTGGCTTTGCCCTTTTCCACCATTATTTTGGGCTTCTCATCCCAGTTGCGTCGAGTCTGGGTAGTGGCTATCCAGCCACGAAAATAATAATTTTTACATAGCTTTTTGCAAACTTTTGGAAAAAAAACTAAGTGTATCGCCTTCGACTGGGTGCCTCTCTATTCCCCAACCTAGGGAGAGTTTGGATAGGGCCCGAATGGCTCAATTTGGGAACTGAAAAGATCAACTCAGGTAGTACCTTGGGTGAACTTGGGGGTATATTTGGATTGCCCAAGTCCGTGACCACATTAGGACCTGGAATATACACATTTGGGCAATGCCTTGGGCGACCTTGAGGGCATACTTGGACTACACTAGGACTCAAATAACCTAGGGATAGCATACCCTATCATTTAATTTTTTGATTATGAATCTTCTATTGTTTAATTTGATGAACTTCCTTGTTTCCTTGATTGTCTCTTCTTTGAACAAGTCTTTTAAATAAGCCGGTGTTGAAATATTTGTGAAATTTTCCCTCTAAAAATATGTGTTTTCTGGTTTAATTACCTCAACTATGTAGAAGACAGATATTCTCTCCTCATATTTTTCTTTTTGTCTCTTCAAAAGATCATTTCACATTTAAGACCAACAATTTTTAGGCCAAGAACAAGCACAAATGAAGATGGTGCAAGAGCCAAACTTTGTAAGTAATTTGGCATAGGGGAAGAAGGTAAGAAAAGTGTGGATTTCTTAGCAATTCCATATAAAGGAAAATAGAAAACTATGTTTAAAGTAAGTACTTTAAGATTGAAATTCAAAATTTTAATGGAGAAATTGTTGTAAAAAAGTTGGATTCTTGGATAAAGCAATTAAAAATTTATTTGTATTTATAATATTAATGGGTCATAAAGATTTATGTTTATAAAATGCAAACAATAAGATGTATTTTGAACCTAGACAAAGACATAATAGGTTGCTTAGAAAATAGAGTAGGACTATTCTGCAACTGTGCTAGTGTCATTTGACTATCTAACTCAAAATTTTGAAATGAACATATGCCTTTTCAATGTCCAGCATCCATGAGAATTCTTCTAGGGCCAGGGAGAATGTTATAGCTTTAGAAGTTGTATAAATAGAGTTATATAATGTCAAAATATATAGGAAGATTCAAGAAAAGTTGTATTGATCAAAGAAAAAAGGATTTAGCTATTCATAATGATTTTTTGAGGCCAAGATGATTTTGAATGCCATTAAAAGAGAAAGGAGTAGCTTGCATTCTAACAACATAATGTACTTGGTGATTCTCTGTAATTAATATAGTTAGTAGGAGTTTTTGTTAATTTTTTATAGCTAGATTCAGATTCTAGCAGTATAATTTATTAACTTAACTAAATATTTAATTTATATATTTAATTTAAATTAAAATAATATATTTAGGTTATATATTTAATTTAATTTATCCATATATCAGCTGGATATATTTTTAGCATTACAATTTTTTGTGACAATGCTAATTGTAGCATTGCAATATAATTTGATTCATCTAATTTGAATTCATCAAAGAAATAGTCCAATGTATCTTCTATTGTGTATTTTTTGGTTCTGAATTGTTTGAAGAAGTCTCTTTGATTTTCTTTCATTGTAGAATTTGGATTTGGCAAGGGCTCTAATATTTTCATTCTTCTTATTGGAGGCAATAGAAAACTAAATCAATAACTAGAAGTTTTTTTAAAAATTTTTATAGGTTTTTGTATTATGATAAGTTTGTATTTTGATAAGATTTGCATCAAGCAATCAAGAATCACATGTGATGCATTTGTCCACAAAATTATCAATTTCAATGTTCATGCACTTTCTATAGATAGGTGCATCTTTTATCCATAACATAAAATGTACATATTCATTTCCTCGATTCTAAAATTTTGTGACAAAAAAATAGCCTAAGAGTTGATCATTTTTTAGCATCATTATTCAAATGGCATTGACCCTATAGTAGAAGTAGAGACTATAAAGTAATGGTTTTTTTTTTCTAATTTCAAATTCTAGGTCTCTATTCTCTATATTGTCAAAATACTTGACTTCATGGGCCTATTAGATATACGTAATAAGGCCTTGCATAATGGCTCCCAAAAATGTTCTTGACTTGTCAATGTTACAAAAAAGGTTGGAGGTCCCTATTTTCTTATCATTACAAATATGTTATTTTTTGTGTTCTCTAAATAATCTGGAGATATGAAAATACTTCTCAAAGATCTAAAGCCTAATGAACATCTTAGTATTTCCTCCAGATTTACGTAAGAGTGTGCACATCCTTAACAACTAGCTTTCTACCTTTTAACTCAACTTTTCTTATGCAAATACATGCAAACAAAGGTATTTGTTGAATAATGGTGCTAATTTCTTTAAAGAAAACATTTGTTATGTGCATTGAAAATTCATTATTTTTATGTATGAGCTCCCCCTTTTTTTGGTATAATAATTTCTTTGTAACATCAATTGGCCGAGGAGATCCATAGAATAGAGTTTAGAAGTTCATCTCTTCTAAATAAGTGTCTTGAAAAATACCTAGAGGCTTAAAGCCTTTTGATGGAAAAAATCCAATATTAGTTGTATCAAAATCTTTGATTATATTTGATTTATTAAACCAATAAATAAGTGATTTGGTTATTAGTTCTTCGTCATGTTCAGACATGTCATCATCTATGTATGTTTCTAATTCAATATTTGCATGTATCTTTTTTTCATTCTTTAGAAGAAGAGTTTCCTAATCTTTATTTATGGAGACACTTTAAGAACCAATTCATGATTGATTCACCATCCATACAACATAGTAAGACTATTTGGATCATAAAAATACCATGCCCTTGACGTAGACCAAGGCTAGAAGGATCCAATTAAGGATAGTTCAAGCCAAGTAGCTTCAAAATTACACAGCGAAATACTCAACACAATAGATAACACAATAATTGTTTCAAGTAATTTACATTAACATGCCTGGCTATAAGGCCTTCCAAGTTAGGGCCAATTACAATTAGAAACAATTCTGCAAGATCCAAAACTAGATCCAATACAATCTCCAGCTAGTTCAACTCTGAAGACAATCAGAAGTTGATGGAAACCCTAAGGCAGATCTAAACTTGAGCTCGCAAGCCTCCAAGCAATCTCCTTGTTCCCAAGTATGCAACCACTAGCTCTGCTATTACAAACTATCAGATAAGAATCTGATCTGCAAGATCATACAAGATCTTTTCCACAACTTTGCCAACTCCAGCTTTCCAGTACCACTAATTGGTATTCCAGATCTGCCAAGTGTGTTCCCCCCTAAACATCTACCCAAACACCCCTTAAATACTAATTATCAGCCACAAGTTGGCAAGATGAAACCCTTAACTCTTCTTAACAAATATTAAATATCATACAAGTCAGCTTACAAATTGTATACAAACATTTACATCAGCATGTCAGCCTCCAGATCCACTTAGGAGAATCCAACAAAAGATACAAACAATAAATGCACCAAGTTGGCCAAACAAATCACACAAAACTCCAGTCAGTAAGCCAGAGCTATCAAGCATCAATAAATTTAGCGTGTATGCCAGGCATCGTCGAGCACCCATGTCGATCAAGCACCACAGGAATGACCGAGTAACACTTTCACCGAGCATCAAAGACTATCAAGCTTCCTTCAATGACCAAGACCATTGGTCAAGGCTACAACTGAGAAAAAAATGGCCAAAATACAAACACCTATGCAGTTTCACTAAGGACACAAAATGCCCCTGCCTTAACCTTGGATGCCCTACATCAAACACCCCAGGTTCCAAAAGATGTTCATATGTGAGAAGAACATCTTCCAGGGTTCAACACATAAACCCTGAACTAGTTCTTCACATACAAGTCCTCCATCTTCTCTGCTTACATATTCTTCCATTTCAATTTCCTCTGTCTCTTCAAATATTTTCTAGACAACATACAAGTCGATTCTCCAAACTGATCATTCATTTTCTTTGGATCTACCAACTCAACATGAAAACCAATACTTAGGTTTCCCCTACCAAGTGTTGTATCCATCAAAGGCATCAGTGAATACTTCATGTCATCCTTCTCAATAGTAAATACATTCCTTACATAGTCATAAATAGCTCTACAATCATATTGCCAAGGTCTACCGAGCAATATATCACAACTATTCATCTTCACAATGTCACATAACACAAGATCCTTATACTGGCCAATCTGAACATCAATGAAGCATTGTTCTCTAACTTCCAGTGCATGATCATATTGTAACTAGCCAATCCGATAAGGATGTGGATGTTTCATTCTGTTCAAACCAAGTTTCCTAACCATGTCCTCAGCAACAAGGTTATCAGTACTACCACTATCAACAATTACATCACAGAGTTTACCTTCAGACTTGCATTGGGTCCTAAACAAATTACTCCTCTGACAAGGTTCATCCTTTGTACCGAGCAATCTTCACCGTAGCAGAAAATTCTCTGATTCAAGTTCATTCTGAATGTTTTCATTTACCATAGTAGTTCATTGGTCAACCTTCTTCTATGTACACTCAAAAGAATGATGTCCTTCCTCTCCATAGTTATAGAAAGTACCCTTAAAGATAACTCTACCAATATTCTTCTTAGGTACCATAGGTTTCTGTTCATCTTTTGCATCATTCGGTTTATCCTTTGCCAAGTGATTAATTTTCTCCTTCCCTCAGGAATTACTAGATTGTTTCCTCTTTAACTTATCTTCTACCTTCAGAGCATACTGATAAGCATCTTCAACAGAATCAATCTTCAACATACCAAGCTCATCCTAAATATTGAATCTTAGACCATTCACATATTGAGCTACCTTTTCCTTACCAAGTTCTCTATGTCCAAACTAAATAGTAAGCTTGTAGAATTCCTCGGTATAATCTTCAACAGACAAATCTTTTTTCTTCAAATTCTGCAACTTCTTAAACAAGTCAAGCTCATAGTCAACTAGCATGAACTTAGCTTTCAATTTTGTCACCATCAACCTCCACCGATTGATCTTCATTTCACCTTCATCTTCTCTATCTCTTTGTAGTTCTTTCCACCAAAGAGCAACATGTCCTTTCAACTTAGTTTGTGCTAATCTCACCTGAAGAGGATCTTCAATTTCTTCCAGCTCAAAGAAATCTTCAAGTTCACTAATCCAATCAATCAGATTGTTGGGTTTCAAAGTACCAGAGAAATTAGAAACTTCCATTTGGTAACTACTAAACCAAGTAGTAGATCTAGGTAACTGAGTAGTTTTGTCTTCACCAGATCTATCCCGCTAGTCATCACCACTAGATCCAGTAGGTTCAAATTCTTCAGCAGCTTCTTCATATCCATCCTCAGTACCAACATTCTGAGGTATACCAGTAACAACTCTCATGATCTCGGTGACCATGTCATTCTTCATAAATTCCATCTTAGATCTAAAATCTGATTTCACTTTCTCTGTGATCTGGGATTCCATAGTATCGCAAAGATCAGAAATAACTCTAGGGTCCAATCTTCTTGGAGGCATCCTTAAAGATATGCAAAATAAACCTTCTGCAACAAACCCTCATCGACCACCTTGTGATGATTTCCAACTTGCAAGCAAGTTAGATCTCAACTTGCAATCTTGCAAACAACTAGGGCACAATTTCACAAGTTCAGTGCCACAAATCTACAATCAAGATCATACAATCTATTCGTCAACAAGATTAACTTCACAAGATCAGCCTTGCTAGGTTATCTTTGCTCAATTCTGCTCCACAAGATCAACTATCACTCTGATAAGAACTAGAACAACTTCAGCTCTTCAACAAGACCAAACCTTTAGCTCTGCTACCACTTGATGCAGACCAAGGTTAGAAGGATTCAATTAAGGACAGTTTAGGCCGAGCAACTTTAGAATTACACAATAGAATACTCAACACAACAGATAACAAAATAATTGTTTCAAGTAATTTTCATTAACATGCCTGGCTATAAGGCCTTCTGGGTTAGGGCCAATTACAATCAGAAACAATTCTGAAAGATCCAAAATTAGATCCAATACAATCTCCATCTAGTTCAACTCTAAAGACAATCAGAAGTTGATAGAAACCCTAAGACAGATCTAAAATTGAGCTCTCAAGCCTCCAAGAAATCTCCTTGTTCCCAAGTATGCAACCACTAGCTCTGCTATTACAAATTATCAGATAAGAATCTGATCTACAAGATTATGCAAGATCTTTTCCACAACTTCACCAACTCCATCTTTCTAGTACCACTAACTGGTATTCCAGATCTTCCAAGTGTGTTACCCCCTAAACATCTACCCAAACACCCCTTAAATACTAATCATCAACCACAAGTCGGCAAGATGAAACCCTTAACTTTTCTTAACAAATATTAAATGCCATACAAGTCAGCTTACAAATTGTATACAAACATTTAATTCAGCATGTCGGCCTCCAGATCCACTTAGGAGAATATGACAAAAGATACAAACAATAAATGCACCAAGTTAGCCCAAAAAATCACATAGAACTCCAGTCGGTAAGCTAGAACTACTGATCATTAGTGAATTTACCGAGTACGCTAGGCATTGCTGAGCACCCATGTCGACCGAGCACCATAGGCATGACTGAGTAACACTTTCACCGAGTATCAAAGACTACCGAGCTTCCTTCAATGATTGAGACCATTAGTCAAGGCTGCAATCGATCAAAAATTGGCCAAAATAGAAACACCTATGCAGTTTCATCGAGGACACAGAATGCCCCTACCTTAACCTTGGATTCCCCTGCATCAGCCCTTTAGACCAAACTCTCACTATTGTACTGTACCTAGCAAATTCACTAGGTTACCTTCACTATCTCGTGAAGATCAATCAAATCTTCATTTGTTCCTCCATTTAATAAGTTAAAAGGTTATCATACATGTTATATTTATTCATCCCATGAAGTCTAGGCCCTTAGAGTTCATGGGATGATTGCATCTTCAAAGAAAACTTAGATTGTCACCAGAAAAGTCTATTAATCTAGACTGTGAATCAATGTGAGGCATTTAAGCTCTTCAAACATGATATATTTTAAGTAGTAGAGATTGAAAATGGATAAAAACAAACTCCTAATGAATCTCTAACACTTCTACAAAGATCTCATTTAAATGAATTACAAATTCAACACCAATATTGTAGACAAATGTAACTTTCTTTGCTATTCTTTGTTTAGCCCGTACATACCAAGTCTATCATACCCATGCTAAGGGTTTTGATTAAAAATAGGAATCATAATCTCATCTTCCCCAACCTCTCCTGATTAGTTAGAGGGATTAGTTGAGTGTTTAGATATCAAAATCCTAACTTCCCTCCTAAATGGCTACTAGTCGTTGTATTTTAAATATTAAAACTTAAACTATGAAAATTCTTTAAAACCTTATTAATAGTAATTTTAAGAACTTCAAAGGTTTCCAAACACCTAGGAGAATTAATTTCTTCATTCCTATAATCCTAACTACCCTAAGACACCCTTGGACATTAATGGCCCATATTACATCCAAATGACCCTTACAAATTTATAATTGAAGTCCATACATTTGAATGCCATTTAATGGCATTAAAACATTATAGGTTCCAACACATGATAATCAATGTGATTAGAATCCCTTTGAACTCCTTTTCCCTTTGATCCTCATTATGTGTCTTCAATGTCTTGAATGTCTTTATAGCTTTCTTGTTTATCCTTGGTGCCCTTGCACCATACTCCCCACCAGCAATGAAACTCTTGTCCCAAGAGTAATTGGTCTTGAATGACCTCTGATATGTAGGGGTGAAGTCTAAATTATGTTTTAAGAGTCTTTGATGGGTCATGTGATAAGTCTAGGGCATTAGGAATCACTAAGAAAGGGTAAGTATTCAATAAAGCCATTTTTATGGTTTAAAAATTCAAATATTTAAAAAAGTAATGGTTACATGATGTTTAGAGGGAAATAGTATTTTATTTTGTTTTAAGCCTTAACCACTCAACCCAACAAAAAATTTGGTTGATATGGTTATTGTAAGTTCTATTTTACTGGTGAAAGTTTATTGTATGGGGGAGAAGAAGCCTGGGTGTACGGATTGGATACAGAGAATCAATAAAAACTCTTATTTTCTGCAATTGCTATTGAACCCCTGATTCCTTGAATCATTGTGGAATTTGGGGAGTTGTAAGAATGTATTGAAGTATTTTATCATTCACATTTAATCATGGTTGAATATATTTTACTTATATTTCAAAATATGTACGCCTGGTTTGAACAAACTATTCTGGTTCTAGTGTTTTTTCTAAAACAGTCTTGAATTTTCATTAACACATGGCCATCTCATGAACTCTACGGGCCAAAAATTCATGGGATGTATTGAATTAACATGTAAAATAGTCTATTAATAGATGAAATACAAGAATAAGTGTAATTATTGGGTTTTTGTCACGAGATAGTGAAAGGAAACTAGTGGGAGTGGTGGCTAGAGTGTAGCAGTGAGCATTTGACTTAAACAAAGGGTATGTCTAAGGGTTTGAGTCCTCTTAGAATGTTTATTTAATGGTGACACAACTATTTGTTAGAACTGTAAGTGACTAGAGATAGAATGTTTGAGAAGCCCTAGGATTAAGGGTTTAGAGGGCTAATTTGAGGGTTTCAGTGTTGCAGTGAGTTTGGCATTAATTCCTCTTAGATTTGATCATTTTCAATCATAAGACAATATTGTCCAAGTGTTGAGACCTTGGGAATGTTTCTAACTTGTGGTTTCTTTGCAAAGCCACCATTTTTCTAGTCCATTTGTAGGGGTACAGTCAAAGATCCTTGAACTAGTCCAAAACAACGATATCTCAGTGTGACTCTCCTACCTCTTATGAATACCATTGAATTTTTATAAACACTATTGTACTCATTTCTCTCATAGTTGAATCATCCTCTTTATCACCAGAATGTAGGTTTGAAATGTTCATATTGTATCTTCCAATCACAATACAGATACAAGTAGAATGCTGGTATGATTTATCTGAGACAAACACACCATAGATCAAGCCATCCCTCAATTTCCTAACACTTTTTTTCAATTAGGTTATTACTCCTTTTTCTTTTTGGTGTCATCTAAACTCTTTCTGGAATTCAAAGTGGTCATCTCAAAACTACACAAATTGAAGTTTTTCCTTTCATTAGTGGACTTTCTTGATACATTTAGGGCATAATTTTTCTTTTGAACTAGGGCTCTCAAAATGATAATGCTTATAAATGTTGTGCAGATCATTCTTTTGCAACTAATTATTCTCTCTTTGCATGAGGGTACAATAGTTGGCATCAACTATACTAGAAAAACATGTATCACTTGATTTATAAATATAAATAGTTTTCACTTCAAATTTGGGTGTATGTAAAATAGTGACACTGGAAAGATAAGGCATCCAATACATTCTAAAAAAATTTAAAAGCCTTGGATATGAGATAGATGTCAGTAAAAAAAATAGTGTGTAAATGACAACAAACTATGTAGAGTGTCCACATAGAAAATCTCAGACAAGGCTTCCACTTTTGAGTTTAATGATGAGTCATATGTGTGACATGATAAGTGTTTTCCTCTCTCTGTAAACTATTTTTCTTTTTGCGTCTTTGACTATTTGAACATTTCCATTTTTATTTTTTTTGGCAAAATATATAGCTCAAATATTGTATTGACCATATAAGGGTTGTTTACTGACCACACACAACCATATCCAAATAGAGATGCATACATGGTCTATATTTGGGGCATATATAGTACCTAGATAGAACTACATGTATCCATATATATATTTGTTCTATTCTTTTCAGTTCTTGGTCTAACTCTCCTAACCCATGCCCATGCTCCATTTAATGACAAGATGTGACAATAGAATTTGTAAAGAAATATCTCTCTAGCTTCTTGTATCTTCATTCTATCAAGCCATTTTGATGGAAATTTTCTGGTCTAACTCTCCTAACCCCTTTACCAGTCACATTCACCAACACCAGTCAATTTCTTAACTTTATTAACAACAAAAATAGTATAATGATTTCATGAACATGTAAATGTAACAGAAGGAAATGTTCCTATATCATCACCTAGGCAAGATCACATTCAAATACACATATGGATTCACTATTCTATTCACTGTTCCATGTGACAGTGGATTACCATAGTTGTAGAGAATTTAATCTTTTATTGATATTCCTCTTCTTCTTTGTTTCATACATCTTGATGTAGAGCCCTCTACTATCACCTTAAGGAGACCAACTCAACTCGAGGATTCAACAAGTAACTTGGAATCAATTCAAGGAATTAGCCTTAACTCAAGGATTAAGTAGACTTCCCTGACTTTGTTAATCACTTCCACAACCCTGCTACACAAGAACAAGGAATATGGCTTAAACAGAATGGGAAGACATCTTTCTAGCTTGGGCCTAGATCCTTCAGCAATTAGCTTCATAATAAATGAAGTAGATGAGACTTGAGAAATTAGCTTCCCAAGAAAAATCTCATAAATCAACTATGTGTACCCCAATTCCTCTATCCTCTCTGCATACCTAAATGATATATTTGAAACAACAAGGGTAACTTGGCTTAAAGAAGTTAATTTTGCATCACAGTCTGTAGTTGTTGTAGTAGTAGAGCATCAGGTGCCACCTTCAACACAATATGATCACTAGACAAGTCTGTATGTTTTATGAAGTTTGGTCATTGTGGATAGGTGATCATATTGTGCTGAAGGTGGCACTTGAAACTCTGCTACTGCAACAACCACAAACTATGATACAAAATTAACTTCTTTAAGCCTTACCCTTGTTGTTTCAAATATATCATTTAGGTATGCAAAGAGGGCACAGGAATTGGGGTACACATAGTTCATTTATGATATTTTTCTTGGGAAGCTAATTGCCTAGCTCTCATCTACTTCAATTATTATGAAGGTAATTGTTAAAGGATCCAAGCCTAGGCTAGAAAGATGTCTTCCCATTCTATTATGGATAGGTGTTTCATAAAATATATAGACCTATTTAGTGATCATATTGTGTTGAAGGTGGCACCTGATGCTCTACTTCTACAACAACTATAGACTATGATGCAAAATTAACTTCTTTAAGCCTTACCCTTGTTGTTTCAAATATATCATTATACAATAGAGGAATAAAGAATGGGAAGACATGTTTCTATCCTAGGCTTGGATCCTTCAACAATAATAGAGAGAGTTCAAAGTAGGTCAGTGTCGTGAAAAGGTCACAAATGAGAGAGGTCTAGTAGAGTAGATAAAAATTCTGATGGCATGGATATTGATCAGCCAAAAAAGAAGCAGTGTCTATTCTCATGGTCAAGATCTAGGTCTAGGCCTCCTAGTGAAGTTGTTCCAGGAGATGGTTTCAAGGATTCAACTCAGAAATTGAAAGCTATTAAACTTGGAAAGAAGACATCAAAGAAGAGAAACAAGGATTCTCTCAAGAGAGAGGTTGATAGAGTGATAATGAACCTAAAACCAAAGTATTTGTTTTCTAGAAAGATATCTATTGGGAAACATAAAGAACGTGTACATAAACACAACAACTAAGAAACATAAATGTAGATATCACAATGGTTGAGAAACATAAATGTAGGAATCATGGTCACAATTTTTTGGAGACAACATAATTGAGTGGTATACTCAAACGATGCAAAACAACCACTACTCCTTTGGTTCCAAGTCGACACTACAGGATCCAAAAACCATAGATAAGTAACAAATTTAGAGAATGGAGGAGGGAAATAATGACCAAAATAATACAAGTCCCTCTATTATTTTGGTCATTATTTCCCTCCTCCACTCTCTAAATTTGTTACTTATCTATGGTTTTTGGATCCTACAGTGTCGACTTGGAACCGAAGGAGTAGTGGTTGCTTTGCATTGTCTGAGTATACCACTCAATTATCTTGTGTCTACAAAAAATTGTGACCATGATGCCTACATTTGGGTATGTGCAAGATCATGAGGGGCCAAACTATGCCCTTAAGTGGCAATGAAAAATCAGCAAATCAGGGTTAGTCAACTTGACATGAAAATTTCAACTAGCTATGAACCTAATATCAAAAAGTTGTAAGAATAGAATCTATAGAAAATTGAATTTAGTTTCTAAACTACTAGACCTTTTTTGAGAAAAAGTTAGTATGATTGGTGAAAAGTATAGATTTCAATGCAGTAGTACAAAAATTTTAGGAAAAAAAAAAGAAGTAGGTGTATGTCTAACCACCTTAATCATAATCAAATGATAATATTTTATTATAAGATTTTATATATAAGTAGTAGACTCATGCCTGGATGTGACGCATATTTTTTTGTAATTTTATTCCAAAAAAATAATTAATTATGAATTTTTTTCTACAACATTTTCAGAATAAAAAAAATCCCATGTCTGACCACCTTAACTCATTCAAAACTTTACAAAATTCAATTTTTATTTTTTTTCCTTATAGTAGACGAAGCATAGAATGTGATGCATTTTTTGGATTTCAAAAATGTTATACCGTCTGAAAGTTATAGTCATTTTTCAATCAGTATATAAATCAACACTTTAGAGGTAGCTCAATTAGAAAATAACTAATAATTACTTACCGAATTCAAATTCTGACAGCAATTATATCGATAGAAAGCTGATAATCTCCTTAAGATACCATTTTTGTTTTATCAAATTCGGGTGAAAAAATAGTTGTCAGCTACATTGTCAAAGTTTTGAGCTGACATCGCCACTTTTTGGCCCCTCATGATCTTGCACATACCCATTTATGTTTCTTAGTTGTTGTGTCCCAAGACCCTTTATGACCCTTTACAACCCTTTAAATCCCTAAGAATACATCTTAGAGGTCTTAAAATGTCGTAAAGGGTCATAAGAGGCTCCTAGGAGGGGCCAGATGAGCTTCCACCTTCATGTGGTTGGCCCTGTTAAGTAGAGAATGTTAAACTATTCTTGAAACAAATAGAAGCTCAATCATTTAAGGTCTTAGTCCACAGAGATGTTGAAAAAATGACAGGAATCAATGATGGAGAGTTTTTAGATTTTGAGAAGACGTATATGTAGTGGAGGCCAGAAGAGATTTTTGTGGAGATTTGCTAGATGTGGAGATTTTCTAGAGTTTCTATATACATACGAGGGTTTCCAGATTGAGGACCAGTGTAGAGATGATGATTCAGTAACCTACATCTATAAAACCTTCACAAATATCCCTTCTTTGGCCTCGACTCATACCTCTTCTCAGGATCTAGAAACTTTGGATATTGTTTCTCACCCATGCACGAAATGTGCTAGTGATCGTATAAAATTACTTTTGTGAGTCTAGGATCAATTATGAGAAGGTAAACAACAAGATAATATTATTGTATCTTTCATTTCTTTTATCCATTCATATTTTCCTCCTTCTCTTATATTGGATATTGTGCAGTGTACATAAAGGAAAGGCGATGATTATTCTCGACGATCGACAGGTATAAGTCTTCCAGGCCTTACCCAGTAGCTAGGAGTAAAGATAACAAAGCTCAAGAGACCATCATAGTTGGTCTCTTTCTTCAGTTGATATTACTAACAAAACATTTTACCTTTCATTAGCTCATCAAATGTGGGGATTTGAAAGAATTTAATAGATGATATTTTCATCACTAACATACATTATTTTAGTTTGACACTAAATGAATTTATCTACTTCCCGCACTTATAGACTAGGAGGACAACCATAAAGAATCATCCCCTCTCGTGGCTTGAATAATGTAGGCCATGGGAGGAGATACTTCTTGATCATTGTCCTCGTAGTCTACAAGTGCGTGAAGTAGATAAATTTGTGCAATGTCAACTTAAATAATATATGTTATCATAAAAATATTCTATTAAATTATTTCAAATCCCCGCATTTGATGAGCTAATGAAAGGTAAACTATTTTGTCAATAATATGGACTGAGGAAAGAGACCAACTACGATGGTCTCTTGAGCTTTGTTATCTTTAATGTGCATATCCATCACTTTTTTGACATTTATGAAGCTTTTTTTGACAGCAATGCTATATGTCCGATGGGCTATCTTGTCGAACATTCACTGCATATCTGTCACTCTCCCGATAGTTATAATTTTGGAGAGAACTCCTTTTCGATAGATATGTGCAATGAGACTACTATACATCTGACGGATTATCCTATCTGATAGTCATTGCATATGCGTCACTATTTTGATAGGTATTTCAATAGAGATTTTCAATGGGACTTGCACATGGTTTGTTGGAGTTCCAATAGATATACCGTATGAAATCCCATAGTGAAGTTTCTATTAATGTGGCAAGTTCTGACGGAAACAAATGTCGAAATACCGATAGTTATCACTTTCGTAGCAATTTGTAAAGCAAAAATGTCGACAGACATATATGTTGAAGAGTCAACAAATATGCATTGAAAATATGACATATAGCCATCGGAATATGTATATATGTGTGTGTGTGTGTGTGTGTGTCTATATATATATATATATATATATATATATATATATATATATATATATATATATATATATATATATATATATATATATATATATATATATATATATATATATATATATATATATATATATATATATATATATATATGTATATGTATGTATGTATGTATGTATGTATGTATGTATATGTATATATATATATATATATGCATATATATATGTGTATATACATATATATGTATGTATGTATAACATATATATATATATATATATATATATATATATATATATATATATATATATATATATGTATCTATATATATATATATATATATACATACATACATATATATACATACATACATACATACATACATGTATGTATGTATGTATGTATATATATGATGCAGGACAGGTAAGGAGGATCCAATTAAGGACAGTCCCCACAAGTAGCCAAACACCACAATGCAGAATTTCACAACACAATAATGTTTGCAACTAAGTTTTCATTAACATGCCTGGCTGTAAGACCTTCCAGGTTACGGCCAATTAAAATCAAGAAACAATTCTACAAGACCAAAAAATATCTTGTCCAACTCTAGCTAGTCCAGCTCTAAAATAAATCAGCAATTGGTGGAAACCCTAAGGCAGATCTAAACTTGAGCTCGCAAGCCTCCAAGAAATCTCCTTATTTCCAAGCAAAAAACTACTAGCTCTGCTATTACAAACTATCAGATAACAGTCTAATCTTCAAGATCTCATAGGATCTAGATCTAATCACTCCCAAATCTAATGTCTTCTGATCTACCTAAATAACTACCCAAACACTCCTTAAATACTAATCATCAGCCACAAGTTGGCTGGATGAAATAATTAACTCCTAAGCCAAGTCAGCTCCTATTACAAACAAATAGTAAATGTAACAACACTCAACCCTCAAATAGCCTTACAAACATTTAATTCTCCATGTCAGCCTCTAGATCTACATAGGAGAATATAATAAAAGATAACAACAATAAATGCACCAATTCGGCCAACCAAATCATCAAAAACTCTAGTCGGTAAACTAGAACAACCGAGCACCAGTGAAACAACCGACCAAGCCAAGAAACACCAAGCAACACAAGCATCACCAAGCACAAGTTCCACCTAGCACAACAAGTTTCACCAAGTTCCTTTAGCAACCAAGCTTCCTTCAATAACCGAGAGTATCAATTAAAGCTACAACTGAGTACCACAGAACCAAAACAACACACCTCCATGCAGATTCACCAAGTACCCTAGAATCCCTTACATTAGACACCCTAGGTTCGAAAAGATGTTCTCATAGGCTAGAAGAACATCTTCCAAGATTCAACACATAAACCCTGAACTGGTTCTTTGCATACATGTCCTCCAACTTTTCAGCTTACATACTCTTCCACTTCAGTTTCCCCTATCTTTTAAAGTCTTTCCTTGATAATACACAGGCTTGTTCTCCATACTGATCATCCATCCTCTCAAGATCCACCAACTCAACTTGGCTACCAATACTCAGACTTTTCTTATAGAGTGTTGTATCCAGCAAAGGCATAAGGGAAAACTTCCTATCATCCTTCTCAATAGTAAATACATTATTCACACAATCATACATAGCTCTACAATCATATTGCCAAGGTCTAGTGAGCAATATATCACAACTATTCATCTCCACAATATCACACAATACAAGATCCTTATACTGGCCAATCTAAAAATCAACAAATCACTTCTCCCTCACTTCCAGAGCATGAACATTTTGCAACCAACCAATCCTATGAGGATGAGGATGTTTCATTCTATTCAAAACAAGTTTCTAAACCATGTCCTCAACAACAAGGTTATCAGTACTACCACTATCAACAATTACATCACAAAGTTTACCTCTAGACTTGCACTGAGTTTTGAATAAGTTACTCCTCTGACAAGGTTCCTCCTTTGCACCGAGGAATGTTCTCCGAACCAGAAAGTTCTTAGATTCAGGTTCATTCTGAATGTTCTCATTTATCACAACAGTCCATCGGTCACCAAGCTTCTTCTGTGTACACTCAAAAGAATGGTGTCCTTCCTCACCATAATTATAACAAGTACCCTTAAAGATAATTCTACCTATCTTTTTCTTCAATTCCACATGTTTCAGTTCATCTTCAACAATCAGTTTATCCTTCACCGAGTGATCAATCTTTTCCTTCCCTCAGGGATTACAATGTTTTCTCCTTTTCAACTTATCTTCTTCCTTCAAAGCATATTGATAAGCATCTTCAACTGAATCAATCTTCAGCATACCAAGCTCATCCTAAATATTAAATCTCAAACCATTCACATACCGAGCTATCTTTTATTTACCGAGTTCTCTATGTCTAGACCGAATAGTCAACTTATAGAACTCCTCGGTATAGTCCTCCATAGTCAAATTTTTTTAGTTCAGATTCTGCAATTTCTTAAACAAGTCAAGCTCATAGTCAATAGGTATGAAGTTAGCTTTCAATTTATTCACCATCAACCTCCACTGATTGATCTTCATTTCACCTTCACCTTCTCTGTCTCTTTGAAATTCTTTCCACCAAAGAGCACCATGTCCTTTCAACTTAGGCTGTGCCAATCTTACTCAAAGAGGATGTTCAATTTCTTCAAGCTCAAAGAAATATTCTAATTCGCTAATCTAATCAATCAAGTCCTTGGGTTTCAAAGTACTAGAGAAAGTAGAGACTTCCATTGGGTAACTATTACTTAACTAAGCTCTAGATCTATGTAACCGACCAATTTTGTCTTCACTAGATCTATCTCTTTGGTCATCACCACTAGATCCAATAGCTTCAAAGTCTTCAACAGCTTCCTCATAACCATCATCAGTATGAAGATTCCTCATCATACCAACAATAGCTCTCATGACCTTAGCGATCATGTCATTCTTCATCAGTTCCATCTCAGATCTATAATTAGATTTCACCTTCTCTATAATTCATAGAGATCTACAATCTCTCTAGGGTCCAATATTCTTGGAGGCATCCTTCAATATTTTTGAAAACCTAAAGCAATAAGTCACCAAAAAGGTCCTGGTGCAAACAATCTCAATTGGTTTACACACTCAAGATCTTCAAGCTCTGATACCACCTAACATAGGATAGGTAAGGAGGATCCAATTAAGGACAGTCCCCACAAGCATCCAAACACCACAATATGGAATTTCACAACACAATAATGTTTTCAACTAAATTTTCATTAACATGCCTGATTGCAAGACCTTCCGGGTTATGGCTAATTACAATTAAGAAACAGTTCAGCAAAACCAACAAAGATCCAATCCAACTCTAGCTAGTTCAGCTCTAAAAAAAATCAGCAACTGGTGGAAACCCTAAGGCAGATCTGAAGTTGAGCTCACAAGCCTCCAAGAAATCTCCTTTTTTCCAAGCAAACAACCATTAGCTCTGCTATTGTAAACTATCAGATAACAGTCTAATCTTCAAGATCTCATAGGATCTAGATCTAATCACTCCCAAATGTGATGTCTTCTTATCAACCTAAACAACTACCCAAACACTCCTTAAATACTAATCTTCAGCCACAAGTCAGCTAGATGAAATAATGAAATCCTAAGACAAGTCATCTCCCATTACAAACAAATAGTAAATGCAACAATAGTCAGCCCTCAAATATCCTTACAAACATTTAATTCTCTATGTCGGCCTCTAGATCTACATAAGAGAATACAACAAAAGATACCAACAATAAATGCACCAAGTCAGCCAGCCAAATCACCAAAAACTCCATTCGGTAAACCAGAACAACTGAGCACCAGAGAAACAACCAAGCACTATTGAAATAACCGACCAAGCCAAGAAACACCGAATAACACAAGCATCACCAACCATAAGTTCCACCAAGCACAAGAATTTTCACCAAGTTCCTTCAATGACCGAGCTCCCTTCAATAACTGAGACCGTTGGTTAAAGCTACAATTGAGTACCACAGAACCAAAACAACACACCTCCATGCAGTTTCACTAAGTACCCTAGAATGCCCCTGCATCAATATATATATATATATATATATATATATATATATATATATATGTATACATATATTTATACATACATAAACATGTATATATATATATATATATGTATACATATATATATATATATGTATACATATATATATGTATAGATACATATATACATATATGTGTGTGTGTGTGTGTGTGTGTTGGAAATTGCAATTGAAGTAATTGTTGTATTGTCATTGATGTCAAACCTTAACTTGTAAGACTATTGCTACTTAGGAAACTACTATATCTATTTTATTGTTGTGAAGGGGAAAAGCAAGGTTGGTAACAATAGCACCTAAGGAAAGGTTGAGTTATTTTGATATTTCAATGAGTACTTAATTATGTGGCACAATGATAAGATAATGTATTGTTTATCTAAGTATGATTGAGGACATCTCTGTATCAATTCCCCTTGGCTCTTAAAAATTATAGATCAGTTAATGAAACCTTAAATGATAAGGTCAATTCTCCTTTTCCCTTATCCTTGGACAACCTTAATAATCAGACTACAAAGCAAGGAATTAACACTGAAATTTATCCCTACAGCGTGATTAGAACCCCTAACAACACAGAAGATCAAGATGGTTCTTTTCTAAAAGATAACCAAAATATTGAAAAAGAAATATTTGAGATTACCGATGAATTATTGGATACCCTTGTAGAAGAAATATGTGACAAAGAGGAGCTTGATCACCAAAAAAGGTTGCTAATCAAATGCATTAAGGAGTTGTCAGCAGCAAACAATACTCAGGAACTTGGAGAGAAAAATTTGGAAATAGAATGCTCACCAAATCAAGATGAGATAGGATTTATGGAAATGGGTCTTAATGATATAGTAGATCCCCTATATGATAAGAAAGAAGATTTAAATAATATAGGGAATCAAAATGAGAAAGAGATCAGAGAATGCCTAGAAGGAATTAACAATGATGATAGACAACTAGGCATAGCCACAACCATTGAGGGACTTACAGCTCCTGTAACCCTAAAATCCAAGAAAAAAAGAGGTAGAAAGTCTACCAATGAATTAAGAAATTTGGATGGTCTAGCAGCAAATCAACCAAATCTATTTGAGCTTATTAATGCAAGGAAGGGGAAGTACCTTCCGAAGGAACAATGAAACTGACAACTTGGAATGTCAGGGGTCTTAATGCCCTTAACAAGAAAAATTTAATTAAAAGATATTTAAAAGTTTTCGAATCGGATATAATTTTAATTCAAGAAACTAAACTTAGCCAAGAAGAAAGTATTAAGTTCAGTCGGAGATTAGGAATTTGGAAGGTAGAGTTTTCAACTTCTGAAGGAGCCTCTGGTGGGTTAGCAATTCTTTGGGATCCTAGGAAAATCTGTTTAGAAAATATAATGAAATCTAATAACTAGATAAAAGCGTCAGTAATTAGTTTGAGAACAAACTTAAAATTTAAACTTATCAATGTGTATGGCCCAACATCGCATTTAAATAAAAAATCTCTTTGGTTGGACCTCAAAAATAATATAAATTCTGATGACCATATTACCTATATATTAGGAGGGGATTTTAATGCAATTCTAGATATCTCTGAAAAGAGTGGAGGATCAAAATATATATCACAATCCCAAAAGGACTTCAATCAATGGGTGCATGAAAACAATCTAAAAGATATTCATACAGACAATGGGAAGTTTACTTGGAATAATCGTAGGTCAGGTTTTAGTCATATCTCAGAAACGCTAGATAGATTTCTATTGAAAGGAGACTTGAGTAATTTTAACTTTAATTTCAATCCGGAAATTCTGACCAGCTCAGGATCGGACCATTATCCAGTAAGATTAAATATTTATGAAAATATCAAACCACCCAGAAATCCATTTAAATTTGAATTCATGTGGTTTCAAGATAAGGATCTCCTACAGCTTCTAGAAAATTGGTGGAGCCAAATCAAGGTAGAAGGTTCTAAAATGTATTGTCTTATAACTAAATTAAAAATCCTAAAACATAAGATTTTGGACTGGAATAAAGAAAAATTTAACAATATATTTGAAGAAAAACTCAAGATAGAATCAGAAATTGGAGAGTTAAACGAGATAGTCTTACAACATGGAATGAATAAAGACTTGTACAATAAAGAAAAAGTACTGCTAGGTAAATATGCTGAAGTCCTACATAAGGAAGAGATTTTCTGGAAGAAAAAATCCAGAGAAGTGTGGCTAAAAGAAGGGGACAACAATACAAAATTCTTTCATAACAGTACTAATAACAATCGAAACATTAATAGAATTTCAAAACTTAAGAACTCAAGTGGAGATATTATGGAAGATCCAAATCATATAGTAGAACATCTAGTCAATTCTTTTAGAACTCTCTTGAATAACAATGATTATTCAGATTTGACAGCCCAGAAGCAGATACTACCTTCAATACCTAAACTCATATTAGAGGAAAATAATAAGTGGCTCAATAGTAAGTTATCATTAGAAGAAGTTAAGACAACACTATTTCAACTTCATCCGGAAAAACCTCCCGGGCCAGATGGTTTTTAGGCAGGTTTCTTCCAAAAATGTTGGCATTTTATGGGTGAAGATATATGGAAAGCTATAGAAGCAACTAGAAATTATGGGACCCTCTTAACAGAAGTTAACAATACTTTTCTTTCCCTAATTCCAAAGAAACATGATAGTCTTGAATCAGGGGATTTTAGACCAATCTCCCTATGTAACACTATATATAAAATATTATCCAAATGTATCGCAAACAGACTTAAAGTTATCCTCCCCAAAATCATCTTGGAAGAACAAACAGGTTTTGTCCCTAATCATTCAATCTTAGATGGTATAATAATTGCACAAGAAATTATTCATACATCACAATATAATAAAGAAGCATGCATGCTAATTAAAATTCATATACAGAAGGCTTATGATCAAGTAGACTGGAGATTCCTATGTAAGTGTCTAGAAGCATTTGGTTTCTTGAATCAATGGATAAATCTCATTTTTAACTGTATCTTGACTCCGAAGATCTCTCTTTTAATCAATGGTACCCCGGAAGGATTTTTTGAAATTTCCAAGGGAATTAGGCAAGGAGACCCTATGTCCCCTTTTCTATACGTAATCATGGCTGATGCATTGGGAAGATCTCTTTTGCAGGCTAGAAGAGAAAAGAAAATAACAGGAGTCAGAATTACTAAAGACATCCCCAATATTACTCATCAGCAATTTTCTGATGACACCATTCTCCCTGGAGCCTGCACATTAACAGAAGCTAAAGCCTTTAAGAACGTTCTTCATTTATATTCTATGGCATCAAGACAAAAGGTCAATCCGAATAAATCAAAAATTTATTTTATAAATACATCAGATCAAGTGACAAAGAAAATATGTGATTTCTTAGGATATAAAAAAGGGTCGTTCCCTTGTAAATATTTAGGGATTCCCTTGGACTTAGGATCAAACTGCTCTCACCTATGGGATTTAGTGATATCCAAAATTCAAAATAAAAAAGGTAGCTGGAAAGGCAAGTGGCTCACTAAAGCAGGTCATACCACGATGATCAAATCAGTCCTTTCTGCCATTCCTATATACCAGATGTCCCTTGTTCCTCTTCCCCCTAAACTAAAATCCAAAGTAGACAAACTTCTTTGAGACTTTTATTGGCAGGGGAATGCTGAAGATAAGAAAGCAGCTTTAATAAAATGGGACAATCTATGTAAACCTGTCTCTCAAGGTGGCCTAGGTATTAAAAACCTTATTTGGCAAAACTTGGCATTAGGTGCCAAACTAGTATGGAATATGTATAGTAATCTAGAGAGTAAATGGGCCAAGGTCCTTCTCAATAAATATGTCCCCAATGTTGATCCTATTAATATCTTCAGAGCTAGATCTCATACGAAGGGCTCCAGAATATGGAATTTTATTAATAATCCTAGGAATACCATTAATAATCTCCTTACATGGGATGTGGGGCTCAGCAATAAGGTTCTTTTCTGGGAAGATTCATGGGGAGGATACCCCCCCTTGACTAAAGATGGCTTCTCTCAGGGTTTTATTAATATGTGCAAAGAAAGCTTAGGCCCTTATCTTAAAGATTACATACAATCAGGTCTGAACTCTTGCTGGAAATCCCCTAATCCTTCACTTGTAGATCTAGAGGAACTTAAAAAAATTTGTGCAATCCTTAGTAATAGAAATATAACCATTAAAAATAGGGAAGATCACCTTATCTGGACTAGATCTAATGAGGGAAGCTACAAAGTAAAAGATGGATACAAATCAATCTTCGAAAAACATAATATGGAGGCAATAGATATTCCCCTTAACCTATGCTGGAACAAGATGTGTCTCCCTAAAGCAGGGCACTTTCTATGGGAAATGCTTCAAAATAGAATCCTCACTTGTGATAGAATTAGAAAATTGGGTTTTGCAGGGCCATCAAGATGTTCCCTATGTGAGTGTCAAGAAGAAAATGTTAATCACTTATTTATTAATTGTGTTTTCACTCAAGATTGCTAGAAATGGCTAAGTAAATGCTTGAATTGGTCCTCAGCTATACCTAATAATCATTTGGACTTTCTAAAGGCATGGCCTTCTCCTAACAAGGATAGCTTGTATAAGGACATTTGGACTATAGCCCCATCTATAGTGGTTTGGGAAATCTGGAAAGAACACAATAATAGGATTTTCAACAATAAAAAATTTGAAGTCAAAACTGTTACTAACAAAATAGAAGCTTCGATTATTGAAATTATAAATAATAGACTCAAGAGCATGCATAACTTTGAAAGCAATTTTAAAGAAAGTGATAATAAATTGAGGAAAGTATGGCCCAACCTTGCTATTCCCCCTCTATTTGGCGAAGGGGGAAAGAAGACTCGAGAAAAAAGGATTTCTTGTAAATGGAATCCCCCTAAAGCTAGATGGGTTAAATTAAATTTCGATGGAGCCTCTAGAGGTAATCCTGGAGTAGCTGGCGTAGGTGGAATCATTCATGATGATAAGGGAGTTGTCAAAGAAAAATTTTTTGTGGTAATGCCCCCCTCGACCAATAACCTCGCTGAGTGTGAGGCTATTTTAACAAGACTTAGATTATGTAAATTTCTTAATTTTACACATCTGGAAATAGAAGGTGATTCCCAAATAATTATTAATGCCATTAGAACTAGAAGAACTCCAAATTGGAAGTTAGCATCAAAATTAGAAGAGATTCTAGAGCTGATAAATTATTTTAAAGACACAGAGGTTAAACACATTTACAGAGAAGGAAACAAGGAGGCTGACCTCTTAGCAAATAATGGTGCAGATGGATCAACCTTTTACCATATTATCTCTACATGATCAATTGAGACTAAAATCTATAATTGGTTCACACTAGGACTTGATTGAATCCTCATATAGTGGCATAATTATAGACTTTCATCCTAGCTTTTAATAATTATCAGGCTACCGATAAGTTTTAAGACTAGTAGTACATAAATTCTATTCTTTTTAGTGTTGGATATTGCTCTCCATTGCTACTACCAGAGAATTGATCTAGATGTTAATGTTCTTACAAAGACCTTTAGTCATAAGACCATTAATTGCTATAGTTCCTAAGCAGGCCAAGATTGAGCAGGCATTATTGAATGTTAGATTTAGATAATGTTGTTAACAGTTTCTCTCTAGAAATTTATCTAGCTCTCAGGCCTCTCTTAGGTAAACACTGTTCACATAGGATAGGATACCTATGAGATTTTGGAGAGCGTTGGACTTGAAACAATTGACATTTAAATTCTCAAACTTATACTAATAACAGAACGTTGCTTTGACTATGGCTTAAGCTCTTTTAAAAAAAAGAAAAAAAAAAAAGAACTTTAGAAAGAACGGCTATGAACGGTAAATCCAGATCTTTCATAATCATGGGGTTATCAAATTCCTAAATCCATATCTTAAACATTCATGCCCTGATTGTAAAAACCTTACTGTAATTAGTATAGCTTAAGTTTAGGCATCACTTTACCCCTGGTAGTCGCTGATCTTTGGATTGTTTCTCTATTGGGAAGGATATTCAGGGGCTGAGGGATCCTCAACTTTTAGCTTCCTGTTAGTTATTATGTTTGTTTATTTTCTCCACCTATATCATGCTAGATCTACATATATATATACACATAAATCTGTTTATAGTGATAGAATTGTATTTGCTTTTTAGGGTGCTCGTATTGTAGTATAATATGATTGGTAAAGCTCACCAATTAATCATCTCTGTAAATCAATTAATAATGGCCCTCCAATTATTAATCCCTGGCTTAGTTACTTGAAATAGCGCATAAGTTGAAGTACCAATGAATGTCTGTTTGGCTCTTTAATTACCTAAGAGGCCGTTTGAAGTAAGATATCCAGGCTTTTCTGAAGGTATAATCCAACTTATAGGCATCCCTTTATTTCAATCATGAATAATTACATTAGTAGGTGGTCGTGAGTCTTAAGATAAACCTAGTAAAGGGAATGCTATCATTAAGACAAATGAGGACTCTCTGTAACAACGGAGTATTAAATCAGTGTCAGTAGCACAATTAAAAGATTTATATAGATAATCATTACTATTGGGGTAGTTATAGGAAGCTGAATGATAACTCTAGTAGCCGGAGTTGAGTTAGGCATATCAAGGATAGATTTTCATTTAGGGATAAGTCTGGAAACAAAATTTCTTTCTACATTCTAGCGATCAAGAAGATGCCTGCAGAGGACATATTTCATCATTTCTTTTCATATAGCAATCTCATTGTTTAGTCTTACATTATCATATAGTGGTGTACTTATCAAATATAGAAATTATCGAGATTGATCTCAATAATATTATGTGCATCACTTATTCATCATTAAAGATTAATCCATAAAGGGTATGTAGTGTTATTATAGGAAGTAAAATAGCAGTAGATATGCCAAACAGATTTACTCAGCAGTTGTTTCTCAATCATGCTCTATCATCATAGCCCTATAGGGTAGTAGTGTCTGCCTCAGTTTTATGGGATCTTAGTGAGTAGAACCCAAATTAATCCGAGACTTACACATATTTTAAAACCCATATTTGAGCAATGATAACAGAAGACAGAATAGAGGCTTCGAACCTATGGAGGCATAATGGACAATTTTTTAATCATGATCCTGTCAACCTTTCTTTCTTATTCCTGATTATTAGTACTTATGATTGTTAGCTAGCCTTTTCTCTTTTTTAGCTTTTTGGTTAATCAAGGGTATTTAGCTTTCTTCTGTATAGTAGCGAAATAGATCGCTAAAACTTAATATTAACCAAGCGAAAGATTCTGGGTCATCCAGAAGGTACGCAGTGTTACTTTATATTTTAGGTGGGCTGTTAGGTTTAGTCTGTAGTTTTAGCATGGAGACGAGGATTAGCACCTTTCAGACTAATTATAATCGAACAATGGCATTCAGAGGCTATATGCTTCCTGAGAGATGGAACCAAATCCTTAATCCACTTCCTGATTCCACTAGAAGGGTTGTAGAGAGATCCTTCGGTGATCATCACTTTGACAATTCCTTCACTTATAGAACTAATGGGGGTATAGTAGGAATGTTCATTGCACTGGCCATCTTTGCAAGGAAAAAAAGGGCTGACATTATCAGTGTGGCTAAGGAAATCTTCATCGAAGAAATATTAGGGGGCTTAGATAAGATGATCTTAAGCGTTGATAATGAGCTCATAGTTTCGTATCCAGAAGTCACCATGAAGATGGACATAGCATAGTTAGATAGGATCCCTCAATCTCAGAGAATTGCTATGTTAACATTTAAGGAGGAAGATAGCTTTGATGAACATTGGCCGGAAATGGCCAGGAATCTGGATTATTTATTCTGGGAAGTGATGGATGGAACTCTAGATATTATCTGGCTTCTCAATTACTGGAGGTTGGAAGGCTTCGCGTTACCAGAAGATTTCAACAACATTTCTCCCCCAAACATCCACATTGTGGCACCAAAAATCTCCAAGTGTACAAGGAAAAATAAGAAAGGATCAGGAGATGAGGGGATTATTATTGTTATGCTCAAAGGAAAGAAAGAATGGAAACTCACATCCTTTTAGACGAACCAAGTATAGTTTTAATTCCTAACAGAGTGCTTTATGTTTGTTTCAGTGTAATGGGTATAGTGTTCAAATCTTAGTATTAGTCTTTCAAAGGACATGTAGATATAAGGTTTTTTCTAAGGCTGAACAAAATAGCAAGACATATCTCTTTACTATGTAATTATATTAGACTAAGGTTTCAGAATGTTTATACCTTACACTCTATACTCTGTTATTATACTATTATGTAATTATAATACTTTTAATCATGCTAGGAGAGTATTATCATTATGGTTGGATACCTAAGAACTACTGAAAATACTTTTGAAATACTATTAATGCTTTGTTTAATCTTTCCTTTTTCTTAGATAAGAATTTAATGTGGCTTATGTAGACCGTAAGCTTTATTTGCATGAGTCAATATTATTGTAATTCAAATCCTAAGTCTCTGGCTCGCTTTAGTTGTTTTATGTTAGCTTTCAAGATAAATGTCATATTATTCCTTGCTCATCTTAGTTAGGTCAATATATATATACGTTTTATACAGGATGAGTTTGGTATGTCTGTAAAGATATATACTACTAATTGAAGATTTGAGCTAAACTAGGGTTAGAAGAGTATGGATAAGTCCTTACTGTGGTCTGCTGGAAGTGGCTAAGCTCGAGCTTCCTTCATCAATCCTAGTTTTTAAATCATATATAGTATGGGTTGAGCCTCAGATGGAACCTTGGTCTTAGATGGATTTGCAAAGGAAGGGTATTAAAGGTTTAGTACAAATTTTATCTTTGATTCTGTATTCCTTGCTAAAAAAGATTAATCTCTATTTCTTTAGTTCTTAGCCTCCTGAAATTGTTAATATAGCTCCTAGATCCGATATTGTCTTAATGTTATGGAAGATGTTTCTCTTAGTACTTTCAGTTTGAAATAGTCAATACCAATTTGCTTATAGAAATAGCTGTAGAAGATGAGATCTCTTTAATTTTAATTTCCTTGTTTAAATATGTCATAGTTAAGCCGCTCGGTGTTAGTTTATATGGTTCATCAGTCATAATGGGCTGATCCTTTTGACAGCTTCTTAAATGACCTATAAAATTAATAAAAATCATTCAAACTGATATTTAAATATCTGTACTACCTTTATATAGAGATGATCAGGATAGTTGAGAAACTGTAGACCTTTGCATTTTAAGTGATTAACCTTTATGGCCTTATAACCTCCAAAGTATATGTTTTAAAACTCTAGCATAGTGATGATAGGTTTAGCCGGTGCAAACTTTCAAGCCTATATAGGGTAGTAGTTATCCCAGTAATCTTGCTATGAAGGAAGGTAATTACGTGACTCTTAACTTGGGATTTCTTAATGAATCTTCTTAATCAAAACTTTAATTTTAATCCCCTAGCTACTAATCCATTTGAATGAATATTGGTTTTTTTCTCATGAATTTAAGATTCCCTAGTCTAAAGTAAGACTAGCTTCATAATCTTTGTATTATAATCTTTGTATAGATTTTTCCTCTTGTGTAAAATATTTAATTGGGTAGTCATTCTTAATTTTCATATCAATAATAATCACTAATTACTCTAACAATAAAATTCAGCACAAGGTGGTCTAATTGTGAGTGCGTGATGAGGGTTAACCAGTAAAGGAGGAGATCCTCTTTTTTGTTTTTGTCTGATTATTCAGGTGAATAGCATCATATGGAAGACAGTCTCTACTCTCGTCCAAAGAATTAAAAGCAGAGAACGTGCATTAATAAAGCTATTTACAAATGAGCAATTAAATCTATCCTAGATCGAAAACTTGAGATCAAGTCTTTTTATGTATCGATTGGTTAGTATTTTGATGACAATTGTATACTTCTAAGTAGCTCTGTAACCTTATATCTATACATCTCGATATATTCGAGCAGTGGGTATGCCCATGGAAAGCTTGTATTTTAGAAGGAAATCTTTGACTGATGTTGAATCATGGGAATGCCCATGTTTTCTCTTTGTATTTTAGCAAATCTCGACAAAGTCGAGTCGTGGGTATGCCCACATAAATTTGTATAAGTATAGGACCTAGGGTCTTGGGCAAGGCTGGAGGTTTTCTCAACCCCGCTCTTTCCTACCATCACCTGTAGTGAGCGGGGATACAATGTAAGAATATTATTTATATTAATAAAAAGCTTCAGGGCTTCGGCCTTTTACCGATCAAAAAAAAAAAAGTATGATTGAGGACTATACTGGTAGGCTTAACCGAGCAAAAGCAAAGAAATCTAGTTTAAGCTAAGTGATGTTAGTGTTGACCGAGCTAGTGTATGCTGAGTAAATTCAGTGTTGACCAAACAATAGTTAATTGTCGAGGAAGATAGTATTAGCTAAAGAAACAGTTTTTGAGGGGACCGAGATTTCTAATGAAGACCGAGGAGTTGAACACTATATTGACCAAGTGTCAGTATTTTACATTTGAGGGAGAATTCAGATTTCCAGCTGACATCATTGAATTCTTGGATTTGTAAAATGTGTTGACTTTATTTATTGATTGTACAAAAGCATTTAATGCATTGTAAAACATTTTACTATAAATCTATTAAGAGATTTGAGATATTTCTAGAAGGATAGCTGAAGAACATAAAGTAGGAAGGATTCGATGAATTTGACCTACAAAAGATCTATGAAGGAGATTAAGCGACAAAAGCTGTATTGACCTAATTGAGAAAGTATTAAGGAAACCTAAGCATGAGGTTAACAGAGGAGAGGATGCTGGAAGTGTTGTTGATGTTATTGACTATACAAGCAAAGAAGGCAGAAGGAGAAGTGTTGTGATTTATTGAAGAGAGTTTCGAGTAGATCAGTGATGGTGATGGTAAAGGTTCACAGTCAGTAAGCTAGCATATGCATATGGAATTGGATCTGATATTTGCAAAGTGAGTTGTATGTTTTTTAGATCAATACTACTGCTAGTTTCTAACCATTGTATCAGTCAAAATCATTTTAACAAAGGTTGACCTAGTAGTCATATGTATAAATCCTTTGAACAAGGTTGCATTCTAATGGAGTGTATGTAAATCCTATAACAAGGTGCACTTTTAACAGAGTGGTTTAAATCATTTAATTGGGTCACACCTAACAGTGTGTTTGTAACCTTTGACAGGGTTGGCTTTTCACCAAGCTCACTTCAAAAGAGTGAACATAATAGTAACATGTTACAAAGTGGTTTTTCCTAAATTGGGTTTCCACTATAAATCATAGTGTTGATTACTTATGTGAATGTTTGGGTTTGAACATTTCTGTGTTTTACAAGTTAGATACTATTGGATAAGTGGACTGCATTGTTATATGTTTCTATTATGAAATCAGTAATGATCGAGTAACTTTTGGTTATTAGATCTGATTTGTTGAAGAGTTTTAAAGTTTGTTTTATACATCTAGACCTAAGAAAAACTGATTCACCCCCCCTCTCTATTGTTCTAAATCATATTCACAATTGGTATCAAAGTTTTTAGTGCTTACAAAGAACAAGTTTGAAGGTACTTGAAGCAAATGATTAGGATGTATAAGAAGGAGGTACCAAAGCCGAATAAGGAAACCTTCCCTACATGGAAAAGTTTGATGAAGCTGCATCTAGCTGATATTGGTGATTCTATAAAATATTACATTGAGCATGACTATGTCTCATCTATTGCTCCTCTGACTGCCAAGGAAATGAAAGCTAAACAAGAGCACAACCAAGAAATGTTGGAGATTGCGTCTTCCCTAAGTTATCCAAAATTTGAAGACATCAAAGACTGTAGTAATGCAAAGAAAATGTGGGACACCCTTGCAAATATTTATGGTGGTGACATAAATGTATTTAGAGAAAAATCTGAGAGCCTAAGAGGTAAATTTGATGAAATGAGAATGCAAGAAGGTGAGAATATTGCACAATATTGTGGTAGAATAAAAGAAGTTGTAAATGCTATTAGAGGAGCAAATGGAACTATTGATGATGAAACTGTAATTAGAAAAATATTGAGAACTTTGCGACCTATATATGCCATCAAAATTTTAGTAATTTAGGAATCTAGATGTAACCCTAACAATACTCTTACTTTGGAAAGTTTGGTTGGTAAGCTTACTACTTTTGAACTTTCTAACTATGATAATTTCATTGTTGGTAATGTTGAATCTACTTTTAAGTCACAAATGGTTCTAAGCAAGTCAAAGAACGAAAAAGAAAAATGCATCAGTGAAAGTGAAATTGAAAGTGATAGTGACTCATCTGATGAAGAACTTGAGAATCTAGAAGCTCTTATGGCTATAAGACTAAAAAGGGGAAAAGGAAAGTACAAAGGTAAACTCCCTATTATATGTTTTGCATGTAATAAAGTTGGTCATATAGCTGCTAGATGTCCTAACAGGGATAATAAGGATGAAGAAAGAGACAAAAATCATAAAGACAAAAGAGAAGATAGAGGTTACCGAAGATACAAGGACTACAAAGGAAAATGTAAGAAATCCTGCTATATTGCCAAAGAAGAGACAGACACTGATAGTGATGATTTTGAAATTGAGGTTGTCTATGTTGCAATGAAAGATGAATCTGATGAAGATGAGAAAAATGCATTGATATCTTATGTGAACAAAAATGATAAATGGATTATTGACAGTGGTTGTTCACATCATATGACTGGTGACAAGAGTAAGTTTGATACCTTAGATCATTATAAAGGTAGGAGTGTGAAATTTGGTAATGATGCACCATGTTCTGTAAGAGGAAAATGATTGATTAAGCTAACTAATAAGATCACTTGTGAAAATGCTTATTGGGTTGAGGGTCTTAAATATAATCTGCAATGTGTTGCATAGCTTAACAACACTGGCTACTGAGTGGAATTTCATCACAGAAAGGCCAAAATATTTGATGCCACTGGTGAACTAATCAGAAGTGGAGAACAGACAAGAGGTAATTTGTTCTATCTAGACCTATCTAAAGAAACATGTATGATTGCACAACTTGATGATATTTGGTTATGGCATAAGAGGTTATGTCATGTTAGCTTTGATAATCTGGTAGATATTAGTAAGAAAAAGAAAGTGAGAGGTCTACCTAGATTGAAGGAACCTAAAAATGTAATGTGCAAAGAATGTTAGTTGGGTAAGATGACAAAGTCTAGTTTCAAGAGTAAAACTTTTTACTTCTGAGAATATCTTAGATTTGGTTCATACTGACCTTTGTGGACCAATTGGTGTACAAAGCTATTGTGGTGCTAGATATTTTATCCTATTTGTTGATGTCTATACCAGAATGATGCATGTAATGTTCTTAAAGGAAAAATCTGATGCTTTTCAAATTTTTAAGTGGTATTTGGCTAAGGTTGAAAAGGAGACAGGTAGAAACTTGAAGTGTCTAAGATCTGACCAAGGTGGAGAATTCATATCCAATGAATTTAATCTATTTTGCAATGATAGAGGGATCAAAAGATAGATGTCTACATCAAGGACTCCTCCACAAAATGGTATAGCAGAGAGAAGGAATAGATCTATATTGGATTGTGCAAGGACATTAATGATTGAAAATAATGTTGCACAAAAGTATTGGAAAGAAGTTTTAAGTACAACTGTTTATACTCTTAACTGAGTACATATAATAAAAGGTACAAATCTGACACCTTATGAGTTATGGCATGGGTATGCACCTAATGTAAAGTATTTTAAAAATTTTGGAAGTAAATGCTACATACTAAAGGACAATAGGAATGGAAAATTTGATGCTAAAAGAGATGAAGGTATATTCCTAGGCTACTCCACAAAAAGTAAAGCTTATAAGTGTTTGAACTCTAACACTAACAAAATTGTGGAAAGTTCAAATGTCAAAGTTGATGAGTATGCAGAGAGAAATGAAGTTGACAGTAAAAGAGAACTAGAAGATTATAGATCTTTTGTGTATATAGAGGAAGGAGAGGCAAGTGACAGACTTGCACCTGATGTCAATTCTTGGGTAAGCAATGTTGAGCATCAGGAAAACAATGCTGAGAGAGAAGAAGAATGTGCCAAGAGATAGGAAGAAGCTGCCAAGTATCAGGAAGAGGTTGTCAAGCATTCAAAAGCTGAATCTAAAAATCTTGTTGGTGAACCTAAAGAGAAAAATGAAAGGAGAGCAGAGCCTGTTCTAGCATAATATGTAAGGAGACATCACACACCTGAATAGATAATTAGAGACAAAGATACTGGAATTTTGACTAGAAGCAAGACAAGAGATCCAACATGTTTACTATGTGAATTTGAGCCTAATACAACAAAGGAGGCATTAGAAAATGAAGACTGGATACAAGAAATGAATGAAGAGATAGACCAGATAGAGAAGAATGATACCTGGACTCTAGTGCTGAGACCAGAAAATAAAAATGTCATTGGGACAAAGTGGGTATTCCAAAACAAGTTGAATGAGCATGGTCAAATCACAAGAAACAAAGCTAGGTTGGTATGCAAAGGCTACACATAAGAAGAAGGAATAGATTATGGAGAGACATTTACCCCTATAGCTAGATTGGAAGGAGTAAGAACCTTACTAGCATATGCTTCCTATAAAGATTTCAAGGTATACCAAATGGATGTTAAATCTGCATTTTTAAATGGTATATTAGAAGAAGTGTACATTGAATATCCAGAAGGATTTGTTGATCCAAACAAAAGACACATGGTTTGCAAACTGAATAAAGCACTATATGGACAAAAGCAAGCTCCCAGAGCATGGTATGAGAGACTGCACAACTACCTAATATAGATTGGATTCTCAAGGACAAATGACAAAAGCAATTTGTACATAAAGGATGAAGAAGGTAAAGGAATCTTGTTAGCTAAGATCTTTGTAGATGATATTATCTTTGATGGACAAGATGCCTTGTGTAAGAAATTTTCAAATGAAATGCAAACATAATTTGAAATAAGTATGTTTGGGGAGATCAAATTTTTTGTCGGTTTACAAGTATATCAGATGGAGAAAGGAATTTTCATCACCCAGTCTAAATATGTTCATGAGATATTGAAAACCTTTGGTATGGAAGATTCAAGGCTAGTAAGTACTCCCATGGCTACTGGACAAAAGTTGTCTAAAAATGATGATGATGCAGAAGTAAATCAGACTTTGTATAGGTCCATGATTGGAAAGCTACACTATGTTGTACATAGCAGACTAGATATTGCTTTAGTTGTTGGGATTGCGGCAAGATTCTCTACCAATCCTAAAGAAACACACATGATGGTGGTCAAAAGGATAATGAGATATTTGAAAGGGACTGTTGACTATGGACTATACTATAAGAAGTATGAAAAGTTTGAACTAAGAGTGTATACTGATGTTGATTGGGTAGGAAATGTGGATGACAGAAAGCATACTAGTGGTGGACCTTACTTTCTTGGACAGAGATTAGTTTCCTAGACAATCAAGAAACAAAATTGCATTTCTCAATCTATTGCTGAAGCTGAGTATGTGGTTGCAACTGTGAACTGTTCAAACTTGGTATGGATAAAGCAATTGTTGGTAGGCATGAAAGAAGAAATCACTAAACTAGTTGTCATTTTCTATGACAACACAAGTGCTATCAACATCTCTAAGAATCCAGTGGTGCACACAAAGACCAAACACATTGCAATCAAGTATCATTACTTGAGAGAACCGATACAAGATAAAGAGGTTCGAATGGAATATGTGAATACAAAGGAACAATTAGCAGACATATTCACTAAAGCTTTACCAAAAGAAGCTCATGAATACCTAAGAAGTCAATTAGGGGTCCTTCCCCTAACTGAGGCTACCTAGTTAAGCTAGGAGCACTGAATCAAATGTGCTAAAAAGAGTATCTAACATGTTGATGCAGAGATAGGTCACACTTTAGGTGCAGCCTAGAGTTGTGAAAAGTATAGCAAAGCCAAGAATCAGTCATAAGAAAAGATGACAGAGGGAGAAATACTATTACTAAACTGAAAGGATGATATCTACATCTGCAAGATGTATGTTTTAGTTGCTTCTTTGACATTTTTGTCAAAGAGGGAGATGATGATAGATGAATACACAGAATGAAATTTTCATGGAAGATCAAGTAAGTGGGAGAGATTCAGTGGACGGTCATACAAGAATGGCTAATAGATTATGTATCAGAATG